>JAGDQP010000155.1:102610-202073 GCA_022664845.1 Lepisma saccharinum
GTGTATTTGTGTATGTCTTTGTGTTCAAAGTACGTGCTCTTTACCAGTAAGTTTTTCGAAATCGCGAAAGTTATCAGTCTTTCTCCATTGTTGTTGGTCTTTTCATGAAGACTGTATTTGCCTATAGTAGGTCTATATTTTTCTTCCCTCTCTACCTTTGCATTGAAATCACAATTTTCGAATTATACGTCGGTAATCGGTCAAACAACCTTTCTAGCTCATCGTAGAATATATCTTTGTCGTTATCAGTAGCCACCTTGGTCGGAGCGTAGACGTTTAATAAAACCGTGTTACCCCATCGAGTACGTATTGTATCGTACGATAGTCTTTCGTTTACGAACTCAATATTCTGAACCGCCTGAAGGATACTGTTCTTAATGAGGAACCCTGTTCCGAATTCGTGAGACTGTGTTCCCCCGTAGTAGAAAGTGTACTTGCCCTGTGGGATGCTATCTTGACCCTCCCACCGAACTTCTTGTATCGCTAATATGTCTAGCTCGTACTTCTCGGTCTCGCGTACCGCCACCTGAAGAGCGCCCGTTTGGTATAATGTTCGTACCTTCCACGTTCCTATTCTAAATTATGTTCATAGAGCCCCCTGAAGCAGTCCCAGCCCGGAGATCCGAATGAGGGACTAGTTTGCCTCCGGAATATTTTACTTTAGGAGAATCCATGAACCATCTGTTACTATTTCTTGACATGTTTTAGCGGTGTAGAGTTGTCAGCTCTACGACCTCGCAGTAAAGGTAGACATTCAAGATGTCGCCCTCTGTCCATCTCTGAGCCTTGCCGATGTCATTCATCTTCAGTCTCAGAGTGGTAATGGTGATGCTGCTTCCCCTCACCATGATGTTTTTGTTCGGGGTTATCTTCCCCTAGCCTTTGAAGATCCCTCTACTAACTACAAGGCAGCAGTACTGGTTTTGGTCCGCCCCGGAATATTTCCGGTACCCACCATATCTGGTCGGCATTCCCCTATCCGCCACCTGGGGAGGCGCCTGGTGGAAGACCAGTAACTCCAACCCGGTCTGTTTCTATTAGTATTTTAAATTGCAATGGTGGTTTACTGAAATTTCCAATGCAAGTCTGGATGTATGCAAACTGTGAAGATATATGTAATATTATTAAAAAGGTATTTGTGTATCATAATTTTGCATTATTAAATGCTATTATGTTACTTATAAAGCCCGCATTATTCGGACGTATACTACACTTTAATTTTAAAACACAATAAACTATTCCCTAACCAAATAAAAGTTTGTTTTTTGGCCTTCAACTAAAATGCAGGTCAATGGTTTAAATAATCAACAACGAACTCTCATCAAGTTTTTACATATATAAAAGAGAACCGTATGCTTTTTCTGTGTCGTTCAGTTATTTCATTACGTATTAAATCTAATAATGTAAACACTAAAAAGCAGTTAAAATAATTTTCTAATAATTGTATGCAAAAGTTTTATTTCTATAACATTAAACCTATCAAATGCAAATTTAATACTTCCCACGATTTTATGTGTTATACCTGTAGCTTGAAATAAATTGTTTTTCTTTCCTTAGTAATTGTTTTATTTACCTCTGTACCATCTGGTATTCATTAAAAGACATCAAGAAATTGGTGTACAGTATATAAAGATTGTCAGTTCGATTCCAGCAGATAACTATCCCAATATAATAGTTATAAATAGGTGAAAATGTTCGTACGAAGTTCAACTCACTTGGAAGTACATATAGGTAAGTTTTAAATAAATATTAACAGCATCCATCACAGCATTCAATGTGAATCAAACAAAATTTAACATGCCAACCTTAGCTTAAAGCCTACAAATAATATTCAACGTTAAAACGCATTATTATAAATATTACATGCCTTATCATAATTCTGAAAGCACATAAAAATAAAACACGTAAAATATTTCACCTTACTATTTAGTTTTAACCAAACATCACCACACCATACATTACTTACGTTTCGTTCACTCTAAATGCTATTTTCCAATTCACTTAGATGTCTTTTCACGTTCAAGTAATTTTTCCTACGAAAGCAACAGTTTTCTATCACCTCTAATTTTCTTTTTAGTCTCACAGTTTGTGTTAAATTTGATTTTGTTTCTACAGTACTAATCAACACACTGCCACTGCACAAAATTACACAGTTCACATAACATATTATTATACAATTTCATTCAATAGGTTTTACTTTTGCTTGCAGAATTTCACACACATTGTTCAAATAGATGTTTATGTGTTGCGCCAAACACCGATGAAAGGCAATAAAGTTAATTCTGGTATAACAATGCAACTCATTAAGCGTTCATAATGCGCAGGAACAGAATCTGAATTCGTTAGTATGTGTAGGACATATTCATTGTTCTCAAATTTTCCACAAATACACCCGTCTTTTTCTTCCTCAAACATCTATTAGCACTAGAGACACCTAAATTTGTTATCAATGTCAAAGTCCTTTAGCATTTTTTCCAAACATTCAAATTCTATAAAGTCGGGTCTACACAAACATATTTTTTCCTTCGTAATCACTTTAACGTAACGTGCTCCTTCCATGGTTTCTCGTGTGTTTACTACAAGTATTTCTTATAACGTAACTGTCACTAACGTCATCACACAATGCTCACACCTCAATTATACCACGCACTTTAGAGGAATAACTTTCCGTATAGATGGTACATACACTATTTGCATTTAGTTCATCATGGCGCAACTCGACTTCAGCTAATGAAAAAACTGACCCACACTATTTCATAATTAGGTAAAACCATGAGTAATACAAATATTGTTCTACTTATCCTCGCCATGTTTTTTTCAAAACCAAATATCAAATATCTACAAGGTACATACGTTCTATCTATATTTCTATGTACATACGGATAGTCTTTTGCCATAGTGTGCGTGCGTGTTATTATGCAAACCACTAACACATTTTTATCCAAAATATTAATCGTCTTGAATCCACCTGCTATCTTTTACCACACTAAAGTCATTACTTATGTTCTGCAAAAATATATTTAACCAGTAACACTATCTGAACTTCAGTAGGTTTACGTTCCAGTACATTTCTTAGTCTCACTTCAAATATACTAATTGTATAGTCTACAATTATTATGTCTCTCTTCACATGCCTTATATAAAGCCTTAAAATTAATCGGCTCAAATACACTACATCACATTCGATCATTAAGCAAATGTTCACGTTCAAATTCATTCCAGCTATATCCCAGACAGGCATGAGCCAATTGATTACCTTCTTCTTGTACACATCCACCACAAATTAACGGAAATCGAACATAATTTGCAGTTTTCATGGCTTCAAATTTATAACTTTTCTCAATTATGTTTCGTTAACATGTACAAAAAGCTTTTATTTCACTTTACCCTTTCCTATCACATCCACTATCCATTTCATCACATTCACTTCGTTGTTCTGCTAATTTACTAAGAATATTTATGTCTTCCTGCATATCATCATGAAATTGAATTTCGCACGTGACATCTCCACCTTTATCATATCTATTCGCACCGATTCCCTTTCCACTTTCTTGTTTTGGGAACATGTCTATTTCCATGCATTTTGTTGAAGAAAAAGGGCCTTCGTTCCAGGTCTTGTGTCTGTATTTAAAACACAGGGGGTACATACTTGTAACACTTAACTTTAATAGGGATGGTTGTCTGGTTTTCTTCTATATCCATTTCACCAAATTCACTTTTCACCTCATTTGATTTTGGGGCATACATGTTCTTGAAAGACAGGGAGCCTCCATTCCAAGTTTTATGTCTATATTTACACACAGGGGATACACACTATTATCTAAGGGCACCACATTTAAAGCGTTTTTCAGTCACATCACTTTTCATAAGCAACGAGGGACTCTGCGACAGCTTTTCAATATTTGATAAAAATTCAGCAAAAAGTCCCGCTTCTTTCACTGCATTTAAAAACGCGTCACTAGACCAACCATCTTCTTCTGTAGGGAAATCCATTATAAATGAACAAAATATTTTATTGCTACCAACACAACACTGTTCAAAGTACTTAAGTTCTTCAATTAAAAACACGCAATACTGCACACCAAAATCCTGATTAAGTCTTTTCAATCTTAAACTGGTTCTGTCTTTTCTTCCAAATTATAGACTACCACCAAAAAAGCTTCTATTCACTCCAACTTTAAAACAACACAAGCAATCATAGGGTTGTTACAACAATTTTCTTGCGAAAAAACACTTGACTTCGGCGCAACTCACATCTCTAAACCTTTTATTTAATTCATCTAGGTAATAAATTTAAATTCTCCACACTTCTCGCCTTAAGGATTCGTAACATCATGATTTCTCATTGGTCTGTTATTACCTATAATGTTTACACATTATTTAATCTCTATTTAAAAGCACATCTCCTCCATTTTCTTCCTTAAAGATACCAAGTAAAACAACCATAAATCCCGTCCTTCATCGGCAAAACTGCATTCAATTTCTCCAAGTACATTGCTAATTATTTTTATATATGTACACAAAAAACTTTAAAAGTGAAATGCTATTATCGAAATGCATCTCTAAAAATAGTTCATAAATTTCCTTACAAGTACTATAATACAGTAAAGTTTCCCGCACAATTTCTCCCTTACATTCCTTACAAATGTCAATGCAGTTGTGCCAGCTGTGTCCATACGAGTGTGATTATAGATTCAATAAAAGCACAGGAAAGACAAATGTTTTAAAGCACATTTGCGGAACTCAAATACCATAAACGTTCCATAAATAACGTATTTATTTAATTCATTTGTGTTCACAGCGATACCCAATGTTCGATTATTTCAACAAATATTTTATCTAGCACAAAAATTGTCGACTTTTCAAAACTGTTATATTTTTTTAATCTATTAGGGATAGCGTACCAACATATAAAATTTCAGCTATTTAGCTTAAATGTTATACAAAATGTTTTAAGCAAGCATATTTATTTAAAAATGGCAATTTTTCAACAAATTCTTTTCCTAATCTACTCGTCAAAATACATATTTATACCAAATATTATATTTCTATCTTAAACGATGTGGAAAATGATTTTTCGTCGGCCATATGTATTAAGGATGGCGACTTTCCACAAATTTTTTTACATTTTCGTAATCTATTTCACAAAATACATATCTATACTAAATTTCAAATTTCTATCTTAAACAATGTGGAAAACGATTTTTACGTCCGCCATATTTATGTAAAGATGGGCACTTTTCAAAAAATTTACATTTTCGTAATCTACTCGTCAAAATACATCTTTACACCAACTTTCAGGGTTTCTCTTTTAAACGGTGTAAAAATGTTTATTTCGTGCACCACATTTGTCTGAAAATGACAACATTTAAAAAATTCTTGTTTGTAATTCATTTGTACTAATGAACGTTTCTACCAAGATTCAAGTCTATCGAAATTACATTAGAAATATTGAAAGTGATCTATGGGAAAATTTTAAAAGTTTTTGGTTGTATATGAAAATGGAAAGGAACAAACAGAATTGTAGTAATGCCATGAAATATAATGTACGAACATTAATAACAAAATCGGAAAAAGCGAACGCATTTGCAGAATATTTTATTTCAGTATACGATGATAGTGGTTTTGTTGATTCCATAAACAACTTACCACATACATTGATTCCGGATTTGCTGGTTATTAACAGTATTAATGATCAAGAATGCATTAAGGCCCATAAGGAGGCTAAACAAAAAAACGAGTGGATCTGATATGATTCCAGCCCATATATATCACACATGCGCGGATATATTCGTTAAACCTCTTTGTAAATTTTAAATTTATTCCTAAAAACGTAAATATTTCCAGACAAGTGGAAGCGAAGTAAGGTCTGCCAAATATTTAAATCAGGGAGTCAAAAGGACGTAGAAAATTATAGACCTATCTCCTTAAATAGTTCGCCAGCAAAGGTATTTGAACATATAATCTATGGTAAGCTGTATCATCATGTGATACCTTATTTGTCTGTAGGTCAACATCGATTTATTTCCGGGAGATCTACGTCGACTAATTTGGTTTGCTATACACAATATATATCTGATTCTCTAAATTCTGGTGAAACTGTTGATGCAATACATTTTTATTTTGCAAGAGTATTTGCAAAACTTGACCATCGTATCTTAATGAAAAATTAGCTACATTTGGAATATCTAACGATTTATTGAAATTTATATTATGATATTTAAATAACAGGAGACAATTTGTGACATAGAATTCATATATTTATAAGGTAAAATCTAGAGTAGCAACAGTCACAAAATTGGGACCGTTAATTTTATTAATACTTATTAATGATATGCAAAGAGAGTCAAATCTGCACAATGTATGTTGTTTGCCGATGATTTGAAGTTATATAAATACAAAGTATTGCTATAAATGGACATAGATAGCTGCTATGATTGGAGTAAAGAGAATAAGTTATATATTAACTTAAACAAGTGTTGCACGATTACTTATTCTATATAATAGTCACGGTCCACTTTAATTATTCATAAATGGTACCAGTATTGAACAAAATTAAAGATTTGGGTATAGTCATGGACAATGAGTTGTCATCTATAACCTATTGTAATTATATTTTAATTGAAGGTTATAAATTATTATTCATTGTAATAAGAAACACAAGGGAGTTTAAAAGAGTAGATGTAACTATAATATTGTTTAATACATTAGTTAGAAGTAAGATTGAATGTAATGATATTGTCTGGTTTCCAGGATACCAAATGCATATTAATAAAGTCGAGAAAATACAAAATATATTTTAAATATTTTAACTATAAGAGATATAGAAGATCTGCATACAGAGAACGAATATCTTACAAATATTTAATGAATGAATTGAAAATATCTAGCTTGGAGAATAGAAGGTTTATTCAAGATCAATGTTTTTATATAAATTAAAAGATCGGAAAATTTATTCAAGGCTACTTAAAGCCTCGAACTACAACACTAAACGTGCTATTTTAAGAGTTAGACTTCCTTTCTATAATATATACCAAAGTTTAAAACAATTTTACATAAAAATTCTCCCATGATGAGAATGTGTTATGAACGTAACGAAATTATTAAAATAAATTACAACCTAAATTTTGGTATGAGAATAGAAGATTTTAAGAAAACCATTTTATTTTATTTAGAAAACAATGGTAGAAATATTAAATGGGTATTAGGTTAACAATTACAATGGTGAAGTTTCCATGTGTATCCTTTGTTTTGAAACCTTATTATGTGTGTTTAATACCGTTCTTCATTCTTTATTATTCATTTAATTTCTAGAATATCATGAGTTCATAATCTGTTAAATGTATACTATATACTATATTTATATATTCTACTATGTACAACTTGTCTCTTCTCCAATATTTTTTCTTCTTATTTTCTACTAAATCGATATTGTCCAGTTATGTCAGGGCGTGTGTGCGAGTCTGTGTGTATACATTGTGTATAATTGTATTTTATTCTATTGTATCACTTGAATTTTGATTTTGCAGTGTGTATGTTAGGCAAAGTTGCTTATGTTTTCAGCATATATGTAATGCCTTAGAATTGTAAAATGTATATTGTTTTAAACACTGATTGTACTTGGTAACACCTGTCATCATTGGAGCAATCGCTCTGTGATAGGCGAATACATAAATAAATAAATATAAACACAAACACAAAGCATTTTTAACACGGAGGTTTGAGAACCTGTATGTGTAAACATAGTATCGTCGGGAATCTGATTAGAAACCAAGTTGTGGAAAACTTGTGTGTGTAGACATAGACTTATCAGGAATCTGTTTAAACACTCAGTTGTGGGAAACATATGTGTAAACATAGACTTGTGAGTAATCTGTTTAATCAACTAGTTGTGGGGAGGAACCTGTTTAAACAATGACTTGTGCGGAACCTAAATGAGCATTTGCGCTTGCGTAAAGAGAAAGTAAATAATTAGAGCATCTGCTCATGCGCGAAAGAAAGCGTACACTATAAAAACATTGTACTATCTTGTCAAGCCTCAGTCTGAGATATATAGATGAAGCTATTAAATTAACTTACCGGTTTCAAGTGTGAAATTACCATTCAATTAATACTTTACTATATTATTGTATGGAAAAATGCAATAGTAATTTAAAGAAAGATCAAATTAATAAAACTCCTACCCATTTTTGCCCTGTGAAGAATTGTGACTCTTTAACGGAAAATAATAACTGCATAGTATTAACAGTAATAATGACTTATCTTTTATCTTATCTCAGATTCTAATTATTTACTTTGAAACTGGAAACCTATTGTGTGCTATTGCTGAAACTTTTGCTGCTGCTCCAACTGGTGTTGTTTCTTATTGAGGAACATATTTAGGTAATTATATTTTACATTTTACTGTATGATTCTATATAAATATACCGATAATGTTTAATAATTCTGATTTTTTCTAATCCGTATAAAGTAATATAACTTTTATAAAGAATGTTTTAAGTGAATTTAATTTGTGAAAAAGGAAATTATTTAAAAAAATGATTGTATTATTTTCAGCAAATAAGGTTCGTGAATACTCCTTGACGACATTAAGTTTTGATCAGTTAGAAGAATGGATTGCATTATGGGATTAACAAGTGCCGATTATGTTATCTTGGCGGAGAAGGCCAAAGGATTTGCCGATCATAGGTCCATGTATGACGCATGGGTCGATTTGTGACGCTTAGCCGTGCTACTACTTTGAAATTCAGGTAATGTTTTTTACTTTTGTTTCACCTTCGACTTCTATCCAAGTCCGATATTAACAAATTGTTTGGCGCATGTCTTCATGTAAATGAATTAATTCAGTTAGGTAATGCTCGCTTCTTCGACTCTCAATCTAACGCTAAGCTAGCTTTCCAGCATTATATGTTGTTAAGTGAACTTATTGACAAGAATAACAGGAGAATGCTTCAGAAATATCTTGCTTTTCTCTTTCGCTTGGTTCCTGTTGTGAGAGTTCATATTCAAGAAGTATATGTTCCTATGAATTCAGACAGTTCATTGAATATTGTCCCTCGTAATCGGGAGTATTCTCTCTCCTTTGGAGATTTCTTTACTACTTCCACGATGCCTTCAATACCTGCTTCGGCAAGTTCTTCCTGTACTTCTACTTCTTCTGCTCCTGTCAATGTAGTTATGCCTGTATTAACTACATTCGTAACTACGGCAAGACCTATCTGCAGTCCGGTACCTTACACTTTTCTTGCACCTTCTACTTCTTTGCTCCTCCACCTATTGTTTCCAAATTTTGAAAACTAAATATTTATTCTTGAAAATGAAGATAGTTTCTCTAGTGATAAGGATTGTGTTCTTTCACCTGAGGGTAATCAGGTATTTGACTGAGCGTACTTCGCGGTTTTAGTCATTTTCCGATCAAAGGTAAGGAAATCTCCACACATGCAAAAGCTGGAACCTCCAGGTTAATGCCGGCTGAGTATGTAGAGATTGTTGTTCAATTCACGGTAGATAATTTATTATCTAGTGTAGATCGACAATCCTTTGTCGGATTTAGTATTGAGAATAGAAACTATGTCAACAGGAAAGGCGTTTTCATGCCGTGGCGTAGACGACTTCATTCAACTACTGACTGTATCTTGCATTCTATTGAGAATCTTCTCAACTCGAAGGAATCTTTCCTGTTAGCCGATACTGTGATCATTACGGCTAACATATCCGATCCTATTCGCTGACAAGGTGAAAGGAAGAAATTGAATAATGGCAAGTATTTACCTATGCAGGAGTACTTATAAGCACACATTATTTATGTGCATAAATTGGGAGCTAACTCATATGATTGTTTACCGAGAACTTTAATTATGGCTGAGGAGAAAGTGCTTTCTCATTATGATAAGGTAAAATAAATGAAAAAACATACTAAGAACTGGAAAAAAGAAAGTAAAAATCTTTGTAAGAGAGCAAATGTTAATATTTCAACTTCGGGTGAAATCTTAGACGATAATGTTCGATTTCAAAATTTTTATGGTATTATTAGATAGTAGTGTATGCATTGAAACCAGCTAATCGAGACCCTGTGGTTATCTATAGTGGAAATGTGAAAACCAGGAATAAATTATATTTGTTTTATCGTAACAAATGTTTTGATGTCATTGAAAGTATTACCCCTTTTTTAAGGAGTAGCTGCTATTGTAATGAATGCTTGAAATCGACGCATGATCTTTTGACAAATTTGTTTGAATACATGTTTAAACATTGTGAGGAATACAGTAATTTTGAAACTTCTGGCGACTAGAGAGCTGTAACTTGTAATAGATGTTTAAGAACTTTCCCTTCGCCATAATGCTGTAATAAACATAGCACGAAGGCGAAGGGAACACCTGTATGTTACTATGACAAATTATGTACACAGTGTGGTGTAAAAATCGATACCCGAAAAAGATAGACTAATAACCAAATGTATGTGGAGATCGATTCTGCACTATTTGCAAGTTGTACGTTAAAGAGAATCATTTTTATAGCGTACAATAGATGAAAGCGAAACATGAAAATCATTTTGGTTATGCAGTGTATGATATTGAGACCATGCTACTTAATGAGAACTAGAAAGATGCACCAGAACACCTTCCAAACCTAGTATGAGCCTAGCACCTCTGTTTTAAATGCAAGAACTATATGGAAGATAGTTACAAATACTTTCAATGCAATAATGCACAAGGTGAAATAAATTTTTTGTTTCACATTATTGAAAGTTTTGTAAAGCATATTCTCCGTCAAGGTCTTAGATTTAATACAGTGGTTTGTTTAGCGCACAACTCCGCGAAATTCGATTCCGTGTTGTTCCACATGCAATCATTGAAAAGGAAGGTTTCACTTCTCAAATAATAACCAAAGGTGCGAAAATTATCCAAATGAGTGTACGTAATATTACTTTTAAAGATACGTATTTATTCATGTCCCTGAAATTATCTACATTACCAGCTAGCATGCAATTAGGTAAACAAATTAAAAAGGGAGATTTCCAGTTTTTGTTAAATACTGAGGTCAATTAAAATTATCAAGGACCGTTGCCAGAACTTAAACTTTTTGATAATGAAGGTAAATCAGAAAGTGAACATGAAGATTTGAAGGTTTGGCATGAGGAGTGTGTGCAAGAATATCATTTTTAACCTAGAACGAGAAATCCTTGAATACTGCAGGAACGATGTGCGTATATTGTGCCAGGCCTTCATTAAGTTCTCAGACTTAACTGAAGAAAATACTGAAGGGATTGAGTGTTTTCTTCAAGTAAGAACTATTCCTGCGGGTGCTATGGAATGCTTTCGCTCTTTATATTTAGAAGAGAAAAGTATTCATGTGATTTCCCCGTTTGGGTATCGACAACGTAACCCTCAGAATAAGAAATCATTAAGATGGTTAAAGTTTATGGAATTCATAGGAAATGATGTTTCTATTTATACGGCTGAAAACGGAGATGAAGTCCAATTTGGACGATCCAAAGTGGACAGATACGATAAGAAACATCGTATACTTCCTTTGAATTTTATGGATGTTTTTGGCATGGTCATTCATGCATTAAGCAGGGTCGCCACGTGCCTCTCAATGATACGAATGGCGAAACATTAAATAACCGAGATATTGCGACAATGAGGAGAAAGAAATTTAGAAAGTTGTGGTCTAAATCTTGTTGAAATCTATGAATGTGATTGGGATCGACAAGTGAAGGAAACTCTACACATTCGGCAATATATTAAAGATCATTGAAAAATATTGAAGATGGATTGGTGCCTAAAGGCTATCTCAAGAGAGGTAGTACCGAAGTAAAAGGCAGTGTCCTCAAGACAAAATTATTTGATATGTTGACATGCGCAGTTTAAATCCATATGCCATGAAAAAGAAACCTATCCCTGTTAGTTAGCTTATCATTTATCGAGGGAAAGATTGTTCTGATTGCAAACAAATTCACGGGGCCACGGTGGCTCAGTTGGTAGAGCACTCAACTCTGGTGCTAGGGGTCGTCGTATCGATACTTGCTCATGCCATGTGGCTTTGTGGTGGACAAACACCGTGTGCGTGGGTTTCTTCCGGCTACTCCATTTTCCTCCCGCTTTCTTCATTCCACAAATTCATCCCATCATCATCCATAAGGCCTGAGCCATAATTGTCTAAAGGCGTTAAAATAAATGAAAATCGAAAATTCCAAACAATTTCATGGAGTTGTTTTCTGCAAGATTCTTCATCCTCAAGATTCTGCTTTCAATTGCTTCCCTTCCATACAGTGTTTGTTTGCTTAGGTACTTTTTTGTACCTAGGTACAGGTACTAGGTACTGACCTTAAATTGTACCTAGGTACAGGTACTAGGTACTGACCTTAAATTGTACCTAGGTACAGGTACTAGGTACAAGTTGGTAAATGTACCTAGGTACAGGTACTGTTAAATGTACCTAAGGTACTTTTTAGGTACTTGACCCAGTTATTACTAAATAGTGGTGGAAATGATATGAAAAACTAAGGGGATGTTGATTGATTAAAATATTACTCCCATATCTTTACTTGTAATAAAAATTATTATTATTATTATTGACCAGAATAGGTTCAGCCAAAGTATGCTGTGTTATCTAAGCATTGTTAAAAATACGGACATTTTTATGCACCATACTGTACATTGATAATAGATACAGGAATCTAAACAATAGTAGGCGTCAGATAAAGCAGAAATATAATTACTAAAATGATAAATCATTAATAGGAATGCCTTTTTTCCACATAAGTAAATCTTTCACAACGCTTTTAATTTACATATATTTTACGTATTTTTTCGAAAGGGCATTCGATGCTGATCATAAGCGGCGTCCATTTGTTTCTTGATGCCGTATTCAGGGTGGTAACGTAATGCACCGACAATTTGGAGGTACATGCAAATGAACTGTAGATGTTCAAATATCAAATACAACTGATGGTAGAATTGATGCAGCATGCTATCATCTAAATGTGCACATTTCGAAATTTTGCAACGGGGGTCGCAAGGGATTTCTCAAAGGAAATAGCTGATTTGAAGATATTCTCTGAAGAAAAGTCGCAAACGAATTATTGTTACCTGCTGTTATGTCATTTCGACTCACACTTACTTCTGGGAACCTCATTTCCTTTGGAGAAGCCCTTGCGCACTCAGTGTTTGAATATGCATTTTAATAGATGAGACATGAAGTCTTTGATGATAACTTGCCGCATCAGCTCTACAATTAATTATATTAGGAAATTTCAAGCTGTAAAGTATATCTTTCAGCAGCCTGTAGCTCCGAAACACGGAGGAATTTCCACCCTGATGATCAGAGCTTTTTACATTCTTCTCTTTAGTTAAAATGGTTCGTGGTGTCCTCAAATTCTGCAACGTTACATTAGCTCATTTCCCGGCGTCATGCAATGATGAAAATTTGAACAGCACAATATAATACAATATTCTATATTTATTATATTTATATATTTTAAAAGCACATTTTAATATTACCAATAATAACTAGTCTGCCACAGAGTGGCGATCAACTGACTGCAGAACACTTTTATGATCTAGGTAAAAAAAATTAAAGGCATACTTTTCTTAAACAAGTCGTACTAAAAAGCAAAGAAAAATAATTTTGTTATGCATGACTAAAAAGAAAATCATGGGTCGAGCTCTCATATACAGTTACTTTATAAATTCTTCAATTAGTGCGCCCCATGCTTTTCCTTTTAGTCTTGCGTAAACAAAATTATTTTTTAATTTTAGTACGAATTGTTTAAGAAAAATATTAAAACGCTTTTTAAATTAATTTTTACCTTATTTTTATGTACTGTTATCTCTTAGAGTTTGTCGGTGCATTATGTTATCACTTTGTATAAAGTTTCCAGCGGTCATAAATTTTGTTTTTTCGTACGTTCTATCAACTTACTGAGAAGATTTAGGTTTCTTTTACTACATTTAATATTTTGTACATAAGATAGAGAAAGTGAGACTATCTTCTTGAGTTTGTAATAATCCACCATTCCTTCTGTTCGAGGCTCAAAAGAATGAACTCTGTTGTTATGCATAGTACATTTTAAACTAGAATTTTATAGCGTTTCAGATGAGTACCGGTACATTACTTCCGTGGGTGAAATTAGATAACGCAGTAACTTCATAGTAATATTTGGAAATGGATGTTGCGATTTTCGGTATGGTTGTTGATATATCAAATGATGGTATGAATATGCGGTTTCTACGACAACCTTGTCCTGTGGTACATTTTCTTCTAGTTCCTATTATCATCCATTGTAGCTTGGAAGCTGAGCTCTTATTTGTGCTTTATTATGTACTATTATTAAAATCTTCTTTCAAAGAGGCGAGTAATAACATCCATAGTTTTATAAAGGGAGACATGCCTAATACATATAGGTAAGACGTGGAATTCCGAACTCCTCATTTTGAAATTTAAGATGTCTGTTTTCTGTCAATAAATAAAAGTAAAATAAATAATTCCGGTGGAAATATAGCCTCCGCTAAATTCTATTTTATTGTTCAAATACCTTTCGTTTCACTGGGAGATTTCATCCCCACGCAACTGAACTATTTCCTCCCCCTGTTCCTAGTGTAAAATTTTATTTCTTCGCCTTCAAGATATTTTTCCCATCAAGATAAACTTTTGAAGCAAGATATCTGAAAACTTATATCTTACACTTTCAATGAATTAAATTCATTTTTGGCCTGTAGGTATCGATGGCTCACGCTGGGTAAACTTTATTTTTATATAGGCCAGCCTAGTAACTTCCCGAGTGCGAAAACAACGCTTTACTAACTAAACCACGGCCTCGGTACTTCCAATGTTGTTTAGTACATCATTTTTAAAAAAGGGAAAAATGTTTAACTCCGTGAACAGAGAAGTGAACACATTATGTGAAAGAAGCTCCCAACATTAAATTAGTTTTTAAAAACGTACCAGATTTCAGGTAATAAAATATTACGATACAATGATTTGATAAATAAATAATTCTTCTAAAATTTATGTAGCTGCATACCTGCAAAGTTAAACTCATTGAGAACCAAGAGAAAATCTTTCAGTTATTTCTTTCTTTTGTGAAGAAAATAGGAAATTAACATTCAAATGAAAAAAATACGTTAAAAATAACTAAACAAGTCTAATTCATTTGTGACAAACGGTGAAAACAATGTGTTGCGAAACATCAAAATATAATTTTTTCGTTCTTAATTTATATTTATTTATGGACCTAACAGCCAGCTATGGGATAAGCCCGTCATGCGTCAGAGGGATGGCAACCTTCGGGAAGCACTCTTCCAAGTACAGAGAGGGTTAAGTTAGCGGTCATCACCTTTTGTCTAGGCACTATATCAAGATTAGACTAGTGAAAGTGAGAAAATCTTCAGTGAACCTCGGTCAGTGTAGCCAACAGCAGGATTCGAAGCTGCACCGATCCAAGATGCCGTTCCAACGGTGCCGATCCAAGGTCTCAAAAAATTAGAGTTACGAATACATTAAAAAGTAGTCCACGTCTGTGAAGCTCTTGTGATCCACAAAGGGTACTTTATTACTAAAAAGATTACAAAAGAATCATTACATGAAACGTCCAATAACCAGTTAGTTTTGTTGCAACGTGTTAAGATCTGGCCTTCAGTCAATAAAAAAAATAAACGAAGCAGATCATTCAGTGGTGTATTAAACATTTAAACATTGTTTCAAAAGTAAAAACTAACCTTATATTTCTGTCTTTTAAATATGGCTGTACCTGCATTCATTCCACGTTCCCTGCCGATAAAGGCTTTTGCTCCATTATTTTGCTCCCGAAGTTTTGGAAAAGCTTCTACTTTAATAGTTCAAAGAAATCGCCAGCGTTGGAGTAAAAAGTTTCCAAGTTTTATACTTACAAATTAAGCATATTTTAGACATGAATCAGTTGTTAATTTTGAGATTAAAAGAGGCAAATAGTTCCAAGATTCCTTCAACATGAATGTTACCAGCCTAATATAAGAAACATTTTATAAAACTCTATCACTCAGAAACGTCTCGTTCGATTATTAGCTGAAGTACATAAGAAAAGTACCTAAGATTCAGGTACTAGGTACAGCAAAAAGTACCTAGTTACGGGTACTAGTTACTGCAACTCAAATGTACCTAGGTACATGCTTTATGTACGTGTTTTGTACCTAGGTACTACCAAACACTGCTTCCATATAATGCGAATGGACGCTTCGTATTCGTCCTTTGTCGTACTTGTATGGAGGAAATGGATAGTAATTATTGTAACCATATTGTGGACGAACGCTGTTTCAGACAAATCAAACTCCAATGCTTCCTGCAATGAACTATTTCGGAGATTTAATTAATGAAGTCAAAGAAGGGTGAGAGATCCCTATTTTCATTGGGTTAGGGCCTAAAATTATTGGTACAAGGAAAGTAAAAGTAAGACTGAGACTATTAAACCGACTTTCAATATTCGGGCAATCACTTTAGATAGTCGTGCGTGTCAAATTGTAAATTTTGATCACTTTGTAAATTTAGTCAAGCATAATTATGAAAAGATAATCATGAGTAATCTTAATGGTATTTACAGGAAGCCAGATTCAAAATTGTATTGCTGTCAGAAACAAAAACATATCAGAATGTTTCAAGTAGACTTAAATTTCATAATTAATTCGAGACACTTCCTTTTGGCTATAAAAAGAAGAAGACTTATCACTGTTAGTTCATGTTAGGTCATTATGCTTCCCTTCCTTCATCCTGAAACTATCCTAATTTCAGGCCTCAGCAGAGATGGGAAAAGTTATTTTCTGAATAGATAATTAATCCATCGTCAGACGATGTTCTCTAATCCTTTTAAGGAAATAGTTTAGTGCTATGGCATTATGATACCTAAATGATCAAGTCAGATAATTAATATTCGATTTCGTTTTGGAATTCCTGATATAAATAATTTTGAAATTCAGGAAAATCCATTATTAATTCTCGATAATCTTATGAATGAAACTAATGCCAATGTTTCGAAAAAAATCACGAAATTTGCACATCATAAGAATCTAAGTGGAGTTTTTACAGTTCAAAATTTATTTCCCAAAGGAAAATATGCCCGTGGCATTTCAATAAGCGCCAATATATCATTACGTTTAAGAATCCTAGAGATAAGTTACAAATACAATATTTATCAAGACAAATTATGCCACAATATAGTAACGATGAAATTCAAGCCTTTGCAAATGTTACTGCTGAACCTCATTCATAATACTTTTCTATTTAACTCAGTCTATATCGGATACTCTACGATTAGGTACAAATATATTTCCAGATGAAACTATGCACATTTATGCATATATAAAAGACATGAATACACCAAATCAAGTCAGTTGTCATCAATATATTAGGCATAAAACAACATTTGAATGAGCTCGGTGCAATTTGTAAATGTCAGAAAACCACTAGTTCAAAAAGCACTTGATTGTGTTATTCAATCTATTGTACAAGTAGGTAAAATATTTTAAATCGTAACTTTAAAATCTCTCCTCGTCAGAAGCAAAGGTTACGTCGACATAAGAAGACATTACGTGCACTCTCTCCCAAACGTTCAAGATTAAAAAAGGTAAACTGTTTTTGCAAAAAGACGGTGCTTTTCTGCCTTTATTATTAGCTCCAATCTTAAGTGCAGTGGCTGGAAGTTTATTTAATTGTTAAAATATCTCCATATTTTTAAAAACTGGTACTCATCCCAGATAATGCAAGTGCGCAAATATATTGTACTATCAAGCCTTAAAGTCCCATCAAACACGTTCAGATAACGAAGTGGATGAAATTTTGAAACGAACTAATATTTCTAATAATGAAAAATGGAAAATGTATCAACAAGCATTACATCGACATTTAGAATATACCCCACAGTCACAAAAAACAATTACCTTACCCGTTTACAATTCTGAATTTTCAAATATGTTACCCATGATTCAATATATTATTAGTTCAGTACATAAAATAATTTCCTAAAAGACCCAAGTATTAGTAAATCTCATGCAGGCTTCTAATCGTAACAGTTGGGATCAGACTGGTGCAGTATCCATAGATAATATAGTAACCCTAGGTTCAAATATTATTGACCTTATCAACGACGTGGTAAGAGCTCAAAAAACTCCCAGAAATGCAATTGGCATTCAAGATTTTGAAGATTTATTACAAGATATTGCATTACAATTAATAAATTCTCAATTTGTCACACGTTCTACTAAAATTGTAAAACAAAAGGATACTATTAGTAAGGTAGTAAAAAGAAGTATTCTAGTAAAGTAATAGTAAAGAAAATTGAAAGTAGTATTAAACAAGGAGTAAAAAACGTTTTTCTTCATTATTTAAAATAAGAATACAAGTTTTAAATGTCACTTCATAAAATTTATAATGCGTATGCAGATTCAAATTCTTTGGGTAGTATCTCAAAATTAAAAATTAAAACTGGCCTTTCTAAAAAAATAAAAAAAGTTAGTTTCACAAGATACATACACTTTACATGCTCCTGCGTGTAAACATTTTCCTCGTAAGCAATAACATGTTAATACACGAAATGAATTATTAAAAATGGATTTAGCAGATATGCCAAATGTATCAAAGTATAATGATGGCTATAAATATATTTTATGTATCATTGATGCTATATGTAATTTGTATTCAAGTTTAAAGAAAGTCGTGTCATGGCAAAAGCAATAGAATCAATATTCAGTAAAATAATATTACCTCCACTTCATGGACAAACTGATTTGGGAACATAAAACTATAATAAACATGTAAAACATGTTTTTTCAAAAATATGAAGTGAATCATTATGGTGTACATTCTGAAATCAAAGCTACTTTTGTCGAACGTTTATTTTCCTAATTTTAAAAGAAAAAAATTATAAATACTGCTGAAAATATTTTTCTTTATATTGATATTTTACAAAATCTTGTAAAAAGTTACAATCATACAAAACATTCTTTCATTAAATATGCACCTGTACAAACATATGATTCTAATGTTAATGAAATTTGGGGTAAATTATACGGAGAAGAGAAGTTTATTAAGCAAAAATGTACATTTCAAGTGGGAGATTAAGCTCGAATAAGTAAATATAAACAAATTAGAAAAGGGATATTTACCAAAATGCTCTCGCGAAATATATTTAGTTGACTAGTGTATTCCAAGTAATCCTATTAGAATATTCGAGATTGGAATGCCGAAGTTATAACAGATTCTTTTTATCAACAAGAATTACAAAAAGTATTTGTAGGAAAACAGAAAACTTATTTAATTGAAAAAATATTAAAACGTTGAATATTTTATCTAAGAATAGCTGGATTCAACAAAAACATGTTCAGTCGTAAACATGCTGTCTCAGGAACAAGTCGATGAGTTTTATGTTACATTACCATAAAAAGTTTCCAATTATATTTTTGAAAATTAAACAATTTCCTATACTTCAAAACTATATCAACCAATTCTTTTAACGGGAAATTGAGTGGGAGGTTTAGGTGGACTATCTATTCCATGGAGTTTTTATAATATTGAAAAAGAACAACTTTTCTTGAACTAGGCGATAAAAGTATAACGGAATATAATATAAAATTTGCATCCGGATATTATGAATCAATATATTCGATCTTAGATACTTTAGTACGACTTTACGTAAACAAATGGGAAAAGAATATGAGGAGAAAGAAAATTTACATGTATTTGAGGAAAGTAGTATTCTTAATAAAACGTTTTATGATGTAGAAATAATTAGTGTTGAACGGACGATCAATGAACATTCTTTAGTATTAGAGATAATCCTATCATTATTCAATATGAAGAAAGTAGAGATAAATTTTATATTTCCCATAAACGAATTCCTAAACGTGAATATGTTTTCGCGATGACCCCTGGATTGGAAAATATTTTAGGATTTAATAGTGATTTTAAAGGGAATATACTCATAGTTCACGTTTATCCCGTGAATCCAAAAAAACAAACCAAAGCTTCTTAATGTTCCAGCATCTTACCTCACAAATCTTGATTATCTAATTCCTTCAGAAATTAATGTATGTATTGATATTGCAAAAGATGGTAAAGTATTTCGAAAATTTGGAATACAAAATTATCATTACGGAAAGAATAAATCTTTTATTTTTGATTGTCCACAATATGTTAAAGTTGAAAACATGTATTTTGATACTCTTCATGTAGACTTAAAAGATGTGCACTGGGCAAAGTTGCCAATTCAATTTGGAACGTCGAGCGTAACAGTACATTTAAAAAAATATATTTTTTTGAAAGTAGGGATGATAGTTTTTATTTTACACTTGATTCAAATGGATATATTCAAAGTTATTCTAATAATAGTCCAACACATGTTTTACTAGTATTCTTAATAATCGAATACATTTAAACCATTCGTGGATGGTAGGATTAAGTGAAATTCATATTCCCTTAACGTGGGATAACGTTATTACTGGTCAAAATATAATATGGTATGATGCTGTTAAACATAAAATAACTCAGGGATATTATTTCACCGATCAATAATTGTTAGATAAATTGAATAAAATAAATCCAAATATAAAATTTGAGTATTAAAATATAGTCACTGTAAAAGTTTATAATAGTTAAAATCTTTACGTTTATCACTGATGTTACCATTGGAATTGGGTTTTTAACCAGATATGAATATTTAAAATGATAGTCGTATTCCTAAGCTTCCATTTTTAGACATTGGATATCCTCATCAAGTTTTGGTTTATACAGATGTTATTCAATCTCAGTTTGTAGGTGATACAAAAGCACCTCTTAAATGTAGGTATGACCGCTAATCATCATGGAAAAGTACAAGCCATACCTTTTCAGAATGTGAATTATTTTCCACTTGTAAAGGTTTAATTGTGACAAGGTAGAAATACTACTAAAGGATCATGCTGGTCAAAATTTACAATTAGCATCAGGGACATTGACCGTAACACTTCACTTTAAGCGCTCATCATCGTCATCAAAATGAAAACATATAAAATTATGTATAGAGGTATACCTTATTTGAAGGACCAGTTTATCAACGGGGACATGGAATTGTGAGTTTATTTGGAGAACTTTTAAGATTTGCTGTGCCATTCATTAAACACGGGGCGAAAGCAGTAGGATGACAATATTTACAAACAGGAATTCAAGTTGCAGGGAATATGCTTGAAAACGGTTCTATTAAAGATTCTTTAAAAGCACGAGTTCGCGAAGCTGGCTCATATTTAAGAAACAAAGCTAAAAATAAAGTTATTTAGTTTCTTAGTTGTAAGAGAAGGACATATTGGGTCACCAACTTTGAAAAGACGACGAGTATCTAAAACGAAGAACTGTAGAGATATTTCTAGTTAAATATGTCGTTTCTTACACGTAAAAGTAATGAATGTTGTACGAATGAATTCGACTTAGTTTCTGTCCCTATGATACAAACTGCGATCGAATCATCTCGTATGGTAGAGTATCAACCAATTTCTTCACTTTCTTCAGATGGACCTATAGAATTTCTTGTACCTGAAAATACTGCAGAATATATTAATTAGGCTCATATTTATCTTTATGTCAAGTGTAAAATATTAAGGGAAATTGGAAATAATTTACAACTAGCAACAGCAGGCCCGCCACCCGTTGTGACTGATAATGTAGCGCCTGTGAATAATTTCTACATGCACTTTTTAGTCAAGTGCATATTTCTCTAAATGAAAAAATAGTTTCATCTTCGAGTGCAACATACCCTTTCAGAGCATATTATGAAATGTATTAATTATTATGAAGATGTAAGCAAAACTCATTTAACAACTGGATTATGGTATTAGAATACTGCAGGACATTTTAATACTCTCAATGAAAGTAACGTTGGTTATTATAAATGAAAATCTCTTGTTGCTTGTAGCGCGTTCATTGATATGTATGAGTGACTCCATACTAGTTCAGATCGTATTCTTCCAAATAATCAATCTTGGCACAAAACTAAGTCGTAGTAAAGATGCATTCTGCTTAGTAGCAGCTGAAAATTCTACATTCAAAATTAAACCTGAAGATGTTATTCTATATGTTCGCCGAATTAATATTTCTGCCGACTTAGCTTTAGAATTAAACAGTTTTATGAGTCGCGATACTGCAAAATTACCACTGACTAGAGTTGAAACGAGAGTACATACTATTTCTGCAAATGTTGATTCATATAATATATTTCTTGGAAGTGTACCAAACAATCTCGTTATAGGTTTTATTGCAAACACTGCATTCCACGGAAAATATAAAGATAATCTCTTCCACTTTCAAACTTTTAATATTAACAAAATGCAAGTACAGCTGTGGACAAAAGTTTTGACGCATGTCTTTAGAGAATATTTCCCTATTTCGCAGCAATTTCCCTTGCAGAGGAGGTTCCCTATCGTTCGAAATTTAAACATAATCTGGCGGTAAAACGCAGTGCAGATGAATTAGGATGGAAATTGTAATTGTGTTCATAGATAAATATGGAATTACAAGCTTTAAAATAACAATAATTCTTAATTAAGCACGGAATATCATATCATTTCATAGTCTTCCCGTAAAAGCAAGTAAAATGATTAAAAACTACTGTTTAATAGGCTGGCTGAGTGGTTATCATGCAGAGTTTATAACAAAATTTAACTTTGTCTCGGCTTCAAATCCTGGTCGTCGGTAATATTTTTTCAAACGTAGATTAATATTGATAATATTCACTTTTATTATTTTTACGTTTTACACCAATTCGGCAGACTTTGCAAGAAATTTTTCACTATTACTAGTAAGGAAAGGTATTTTAAAAATCGAAATAAAATGTAAAACACACACATCATGACATATGTTTAAAGTACTCGAGATTTACTGATTTTTATTCTTAATTGAACAATGGTTGTTATTGCCCCTATTCTCCCGATAATAATAGAAACTAGTTTAAATCATAGTTTTACTACGTATGCCTAGGTCACATAAGACTGGTTACCTATGAGATGCTGCTTCCTATTGGCTGGTGGTAGCAACAGCAAGCAGAGAGTGCTGGAAGTTCACACTTGTTTTTCCATCGTTGGCATTAAATGCTGCTGATAGTTATAGTACTGTACAGAGTGATCTATATAAATCTTTACAATATCAATAATTATTACTTACTTCTTCTGGAAGTAACTGTAAATTTTAAATTGCATTATATTGTCGAATGAGCTTCAGCAGAATTAGTTAAGTTGCCCTAACTGGAAATAAAATACAACTGTCGTCCATGATTGCCTAGTGTTAAAAGGTTGAACCGTCACGCCCTATGTAAATTTCACTTTTGAATGTGACCTAGGCTTTAATATTTCTACTGCTGCTATTAGTACTACGTACTACCTCTACGGCTACCAATAATTTTCCGCTATGACTACTACTTCTATTTAAATACTATTTCAAATTCCGCAAATACTAGTAGTGCTAATCCTATTCACTGCTAAAACTACTACTTCAGTAATATGCCGAAAAGCTGTGAAATTGTGAACGCGGAAAGCCAACGAGTTTCTATTTCCATGAAGTCCCTAAAACTTGGAGAAAGTGTATAAGGATATACCTCACTCGTATTAGCTTTGTCCGTGAATTTTGTAAAATAATGAACAATACAAAACAACAACAAAGTTTTCCAAGCTATTTCTGTAAATGTAGAATGTTGAAAAAGGAGCAATTATTTAAATGTAGAAAGGAGAAGTAAGAAATATCACAACTCGAGAATCGAAAGATTTCTGCAAAGCGCCAAACAGATGGTGGTCCGTGGGGGCTAAGTCAGGAGAATAATGGGATGAGTGGGGTCCAAAGTCCATCAGTTTTTCACAGATTGTAACAGCAGCATGTGCCCTGGTGTTATCATGGTGGATGATGACTCCTTCTTGATTGACGATGGTTGGGCGCTTCAATCGCAGTGCTCTTCGCAGTCTGTCTACCAGTCAATAGTAGAAGGTAACATTTGGTTAGGTTTCAGGATTTCCTAGTGAATTATGACTTTGACATCCCACCGAACACTTAGTATCACCTTCTTGGAATGAAGTTCTAGTTTGGACATCGATGGAGGCTGTTAGGAACACGGCACATAATCCTTTGACGCTTTACGCTTCGCAACAAAACCCGCTTCTCTTCACCTGTGACAATGCGTGTCAACAGCCGGTAATTTTTATACCGGGAAAGCATGGAAACACAGGTCGCGACGCCCAACTCCCGTTGAGTTTCTCTCAGTTGATGTTGAACCTAGTGTTTGAACTTTGTGATGAAACACAGAGATTCTACGGATCTTAACAGTTTTTCTGTGTTCCTGGAACCTTTGCGCTAATTTCTCAACCATTGGATTCGGGTTGGTTCGTATAGTTTGGTCAAGATCCTCTTCGGAAAACATTGATGGATGTCCAAACTGTCGTTGAATTTCTGTCCCCGTTCCTGAATTTTCGAAACTACCGACGACATGTGCTAAGGTCAACTGCATCTTAATCATGCACTTGGCGAATCTTGTGGTAGGCTGCGGTTGCATTATTGCCTTTATCGAACTATAAACGTAAACAATGTGTGATGTTCTCTTTGTCGGTCTTCATTTCACCAACAAGATACACTGTCCCTGTCTGCTAGTCTATGAAATAAAGAGTACTGCTAGAACTAGGGAGCTAAGGTACATTCTGCGGTCTCAGCATCCCCCTTCCGTTTAGCGTCCTTCTTGCTTGCAAAATTCCAGTGAAAAAAAAACAGTAGCGTAACGTTTAATTTCACACAGTTTACTCTCAGGTATTATGGAAAACATTTTTCCTCACTTTTTAAATTCTGAAGTGTTAGAACAATGATTAATCTTTCCTTTCGCAATAGGGACACTCTGGTACTCAATTTGAGAGACTGCACCTTATAGCGCCAGACATGGGGAAAATCTACAGCGTCCTGGCCGGGATTTGAATCCGGGTCACCCGATCTTCAGTCAAACGCTCCGATCTAGACCGGTAAAATAATTTCGGTGGGCGCTGGTTGAGAAGCTCCTGCTCTTAGATATTTTGAACTTCAATAAATGTAATTTGTTTTACGGCTCATTTAACATCATCTTACAACCGTTTCAGCTATCATACCAGTTTAACATTTTTCGGGAAGTTCTAGGAGATACTCCTCAAACATTTCTCCCGAGCTTTCATATATTGTCTAATTACGATGATATAGAGCAGTGAAAGTTATTACAATATCAAGCCAAGATCGCTTCAACGATAAAGCAACCACATCTCTATACTTTGTGTTTTATATTATATATTTTTAAACGCGGCTTGGCAATACTGACAACGGGGTGTTTGGGGACAGGGAACACCAACAGTATTTTTCTATTATGTCGAATTTATTCATGGCAAATTTGATGTTGCTATGTCTAACAGAAGCAATTTCACAAATGAATTTTATAGAAAATAGACTGATAACACTGATAACTTGGATGCTTCGGGGCAGTGAAACTCTCAGAATTTTCATATTTTATCCAATGATTCTTACAAACACGTTTTTAAAGTTTAAATTTATTGAAGTGTATTATGCACATAAGTATATTACCATCACATCATCTAATGACGTCTGCATACTTTCTGTTCTTCGTTTTACTTCTTTAAGCTTGCGAGTATTTAACGGGCCAGTCAAGGCTACAGGACTATTTCATCCCCATTGGACGACTGTGCATTAACAAATAGTCAAGTGCTTCTCGCGTGTCCGTTGAGTAGCCCGCGAAACGACTCAGCATATGGGCCTTAATTTTAAATAATTTGTCATTAATAGACGCATTTCTATTACTTTACTGTGCACAACCAACTTTAGAAATACGTGTGACGTCTATGAACGGTACCTAGAATTAAAAATTCCCGTTGGGTTACAAAGAAAAAACCCTTTGCGGCAAAAGCGAGGGAACTTTACAACTTGGTGCGATTTTTGGACTTAGAAATTTATCGACGCTAAATATTATTTTATTTTATGTCACCCTTGTTTGGCTGCATACGTAGACAATATTTTTTACACAGATGCATTACGCAATTCTGCATATTCTTGCAAGTCAGTGATTTTATACGATGTTATAATATTTATATTTTTTTAGAAAATAAATATTCGCTATAGACATGCGTCAAAACTTTTGTCCATAGCTGTGCAAGTTGCTTCCCAATTTTATCCTCAGACTCCTCCTACCCCAGATTATGCAATCATCTATGCGTTCGAAGTTATCATACGCTGTTTTCTGGAACTGGTGTATTTCATGAAAATATCAGTAATAGGATCACATATTCTGATTAGCCCCATGGATATACTCCTTATGTTTCTATTTTTTGACCTACTATCACTTTAGATGATTCTAGATGGGATATTATTAAAGATTATCTTGTTAATCTCAAAATAGGGGTCAGTGAACCACCGGGACATTCTATTTTATGTATTGTTTAAGCTCAGTTCGATTCGCTTATTCACATTGATAAAGATCGCAGATCATACCATGTGTAATTTAGTTCAGTTTGAGACTGACTATGAGGACTGCCATGCAACTTTCAGCGTTTGAGTGTAGTGAATAAAATAATATCATAGTTAATGAACGAGCCATAGTTAATCCTGATGCTAATAGTTTTCAAACCTATCTTTTCAAACCTCCCTTTCCAACATCAAAAGTTAGTATTCCAAGTTTGAGATTTGCAAATGAATATTTAATTAAGTCAGTATGTATTTGGTTTGGAATGGATAGAAGGCGAAGTTGAATGTGAGGAAGTTAAAACATACTTACTAAATATACCACCTGCAATGAAAGTGTATATGTGCATGGAAAAGCACGTCAATTTTTTTTGAGTCTCTTCCACAAAGAACAGTGATTAATTTAGAAGATATTAAGTATTCAAAATATAATGCTTTAGCATTTCCATCACAAAGTTGTGTTCATCATCTTCATCAGTTTAGAAGTTTCCGCTGTGCCTTAAAAGAAGCTTCAGTGTAAGCAAAGTTTTTAACATATTATCATCTACATTCTTTTATCTTACCTAAAAACAGAACAGTTTATGAACCAACAACAGCAGTTAGTGAAACTAGTTGCGATGTAGAGTGATGAGATTTTAAAAATTGTACTTCAGGGCTGTACTAGTGCAACTACACTTACTGGAATTTATTCAATGGACACTTTACCAAAACAAATTGAATACCTGGCGGCAATTATAGTGAATTTTAGTCTGTCAACTAGCCCTGGAACTCACTGGACTGCCATATATATTAATAAACATGGACGGGGTCAATATTTTGATAGCTACGGAAATGGTCATAGTAAAACAAATGTAAAATTTTTAAAACGAATTTGCAAATAATATCGTGTAAACAAGACTCAAATCATACTGGAAGAATCTATTTTTTCTGGGCTATTCTGTATTGTATTTAATTATTTCAGTGTATGAGGGAAAATATATTGTCTACTTTTCATGCTACAAACCTTTAGAAAAATGATTCAATTATAAAATCACTTTTAAAATTATTTTCAAACGAAAATAAAAATTTAAATATTTTTTTTAAATATATATTAAAACAAATCTTTTATTTATATAATTTTTATTAAATACTTCTTATTATTAAGGTTATTTCAAAAAAGAGAATAAGTATAATGTTTCTTAAGAACATCAACTAAATATATTTAAAAATTAAGTTGCACATGTTTCTTACATTTGCATGGCTGATAAGATTTCTACAATTTTTGTTCGCTTTTCATGTTTCATCCAGTACTGCAGTTGTAAGCAGTTTCTTAGTGCACAACCATTAACTTCGACAGGGTCATGATAAGTTCACTTTGACCGAACCAATGTTCAAATTCAATGTTTTCGGCGCTTGACATTCTTTTTCACTCACATTATCAACACTTTCCAAGTGAAATAGTTTTTTAATCCACCGTACGTTTTGAAGAACTTTACAAAATAATATAGCTTCACTTGTACACATTGAAATATTCTTCGAATATGTGTAACGTAGTATCTATTGGAACTGTCCCATTCTAAGCGATGAAAGTTTTGTGTTAACTATTTCACTTGTTTTTGATACCCTACTCCTAACGCTGTAATTTCACAAGGCAGTTTTAATAAACAGTGGAATAAAAGACTATCATCACATGCTACTATACAAAATTCTCTCATAATAAATTCATGTTGAGAAATTTTGAAACCTTGTATGTCAATGATGTACTGTCCTGAAGACATGAATAAAGTTTTTTCTACTCAAAATTGTTCGTGAATAACGTCAGGTATGAGTTGTGCAATGAATTTACTATTACGTAGTAATTGTCTTCAATTTAAAAGAAAGAATTCTTACATGACCCTGTCGTTTTAAAATTATATAGTACTCAAGAAAACGTTTATGATAGTACTTTTCCTATATTCCACATATATATACACAGTTATTATGAGGGATCTTTAATCTGCAGTTATTACACCGAATAGGATTTTCCTTTAGATATGTTCGAAAAGTTCATAGACCACATCCCTCCACTATATAAACACCACCACAAAATGTACACAAAACGTCTGACACTTTCACTTCACTCACCGCTTCTGTGATTTCTTATCTTTTTCCAGTAACATATTCATTATAGTTAACATGTACACTTTTACCACTCGCCAAAGACCATATTTCATATTTCTTTTTAACACATCATTATCAATCACTTCATGATGATTTATATATATGATAAAGTTCACTTAATGTACATGATTGTAAAATATTTCTCCACACTGCTTTCCTGAAATGTTCTTCAATTTTTTCTCCTCTTACCAACTCGCCTTTTAAATATCCTAAACACGCATGTCCAGTTTGATTGTATTCATCATAGAAACAATCTTCGCAGATCACAGGGGTTTGAGGATTCCACTTCTTTAACGCTTCTTTAATACACTTTTCATCTACTCATTGCTTTTTACACTTACATTTTAGAGTTTTCACTTGGTCACTTACTCCATCTATTCTTCCCGCTGATGTTCCTGCTGTTGCTGCTGATACTGCAGCTGAATATCTCACTATTACTCTGCTAGATTTCACAAAATTTAATGATCCTGGTGATGATACTGCTACTGCTGCGGCTGCTGTTGCTCCTAAGGATGTCTGCTTAATGTCCGTATTTCCATAGAACAAACGTTTCTTTGCAGGATAGTTCACTCCATCTAACACACGCCTCTTTCTTTTCTGCTCCTCCTGCTGTTTCTTTCCAACTAAAGAATAATAAACCTCTTTAATATCATCGTCTTCTTCATCCTCCTTCTTTACTATAGTAGAAGATGATGATAGTAATGATGGTGACTTTGGTTTAAAACTAAATATTGTTCCATCTCCTCCGCTATCTTCTTCGTCTTCATCATTATCAAGTAATGATAATGTCTCCTCTACCTCTTCATCCTCTGATGTTAAGTCAACTTCTTCTATAACCTACTTATACTGCTCCTACTGCTGCTTAGCCATGACTACGAAGCTCAAGACTATTTATTATGTTCACGACAGTACCGCTTTCTATACATTGTAAACTTTATCAATCATCACGTGAAAGTATAACAGATAACCTGATATCAACACGTCAACAAATAACGTCATGTCAACACATAAGGTGCTTTCAGTACGTCAACAGATAAGCTCATATCAGTAGGTCAAAAGATAAGGTGATCACGTGACGGTCAAGAACCTCAAAGCTATATAATTCCAGTAATACCAAAAATCCACAGTATTCCTTATCCATGGTTCGATCTCAACGTAAATTGCAGGGTACCTGCGTATCATACTAAATAACATACAATAAAAGTAGCAGCTCAGCATTTTCGAGAAATAAACAAAACTCCTAATCTCCTTCTGTCTTCTTCTAAGGCAAAAAAAAAGCAAACATCTAAAATTATATGAAAATGCTAAAATTACATCTGTGCTAAAAGTGCTTACAAAGGAACAACATCCAAAAGTGTAATAGTTACGGATCGATCAATTGGATATGAAAAAGACTGTTATTTGTAAACAAGTACTATTGGTAACATAACATAAACAACAATTTACTTAACACTTCACTTAAATGATTTTCGTTACTATAACATTAAATTTCTGAAGCACGAATGGCATTTTGAGTATATACGCTACAAAAATAATATAAGGATCATCACGAAAAATGGGTTGAATAATCACCAAACTTGTTAACAAGGCATTTTTGTTTTGTTTTGAGTTTTCGCAGGTGTCAAATTTAAAACAATCACACGATATCTTCCAATCAGCTATTTATGATTTTAAAAACAAAACGAATGGCACTATTACCAAATTATATAAGTAATTCTTATAACGAGGAATATAAAATTATAAAACGAGAAAAAAGTATATATGAGAAGAAATTTGAATTCTGTTAATATATCTTTTGATCAGAATTTGGAATATACCATTCTTATTCCAGGACTTCTGTGCTAGGAATATTTCACTTCAACTTTATCCATCAACTATTTTTACTCCCGACACCTGTGAATTATTCTAGCATTATTATTGGTTTTATTGAGCACTTAGCACGAAGAGTAACAATATTTTTCTTTTTGGATAGCTTCATTCTTTGGGAATATGTAAGGAATATTTCTTAAAAGTCCTCTGATCCATGCCAAATATTATATTCCTTGAGAATTATTCCAGGCCCATTTCAATGTTCCAGGAATATGTCTCGAACATCGGGCGTTAAAGAGGAATATTCCTGGAATATGATGTGCTATGTGAGTTGCATGATGTTGTAACACGATTTTTGAAGGAACTTCTTAAAAAAATGCATAACAGCATACTCACCATAGAAAGTTACACAACTGTACGTTTTACATTATAGAATCAGTGGAAAATAATTCGCATCTAAAGTTGACGGTCGTGGACTACGAGTGTCGACAGTGCAAACCTTCCTGCCAACCATTCTGACATAGGTTTTCTTGTTCTAAGTTTCTGAAGGCAAATGTCGAGATGGTATCCTGTACTTAAAAGTAATACCTCTGCCGCTACCTGCTCAATGTTTACCCCAAAATAGTGCTCACCGAGGACCAACATGCATCAGGAGTGTGACGAACTTTCTGAACGATCAATACAATACAAAGTACATAAATAAGTTAGTTGACACTTAAAAAAATATACAAAATATTACCATTTTTTATCAGATAATATAGTGTAGTAACACTTGCGTGCGAGAATAAAAGCAAAATTAATCTATAGCATTATCATTGTACGTAAACATAAAATATTTTTACAGAGGTAATTTTACTATTTTGGAGACTGGCGGACTGTAACAAGTGAAATCGACATAAATATAAATACATAGACGGAAAATAAGAACTAGTAGATCAGTTGGTAGAGGGTTGTCTTCGGAATCGGACGGTTCTGGGAATGAATAGCAGTCACCTATCCTGAAAGGCTTTCCAGAGTTTTTCCTTGGTCATACCAGACAAATGCCGATATGGTACCTAGAAAAGTAGGCCCTCCCCGACTACCTTTAAACATCCTCTTCTCCAAACTATCTTCGTCTTAGAAGGGCCATAAATCCTAAAAGTCTTAAAATTAAATTCAAAAGATGCTGCTTCTAATATATACTTTTGTCGGAAGAAAACGGCAAAAATATCCGATAATCTGGACCTAAGAAATCACTATTAATTAAAAGTTTGGTTTTCCGTTATACTGTACAAACACGTTAAGGCAAGTAAATGCATTGTGAAAGGTGCATTGAATACTTGTGGCATGTATTCCAAGAAAATAAAAATTGGAAGTGCTAATGAGCTGCGATAAAATTATTTACATCCAAAGGTGGTTGAAGTCGATAGTGGAATGTACCATCATTCAAGGATACATTGAAACGCGCAAATTTCCAGATAGGGATTTAGATACGAAGACCGGGAAAATACTCTTAAGTATACCAGAGGCTGAAGGACATGAATAGAGAAAGGACAGCGAGGGAAAGCTATGCATCAATTGTATCGACGTAGCATCTTCACGATAAACTGTTGTACTTGTCATCCTGCGTTACAGTTGTTACGAAAATATGCAGTAATTGCTCTGGTTCAGTTTATCGGTTAGCGTATTAATGCTCTTCTCTTTAAATGAAAGCAGTGTTTTTTAAGATTTATTTAACTAAAAATAGTAGTTTTCTAACATAAATTTAAATAACAAGAAAATATTATGCATAAGATGTTGTTTTTCCTCCTTTTTTAAAAAGAAATTTTCGGCTAAACTGGGATCGTCAAATATCAAATAAAAATGATTTCAGTTAAAATTCACATTTTTTACATTTAACTGAAAAACTATTAGATTATGAAAATATTACACATTGTAGTCAAAGGAAATGATCTTTCATTTAAAAAGGAACCATCGTAATCTGGTAATGAGATGATGAGATATGTAATATTGAAAATTGGTGATAACAACCACTTTGAGTGATCGCCATCTTGGATAGCTACATTTTTTGAAAATCCATCACGTATTTTCGTGCTCTTTACATTGCCTCCATAACGTTACCTCGTATAGCAGAAATTTTCAAACAGATGTCCATATCTCGGATTATACTTGTCGGATTCAATTAATATTTTTAAAATTAAGCCTGAGTTAAAAGCTATAGTTTGTGTAAGGACATTCATTAAAAGCATCGTTTCAAAGTAAAATATTGAAGAAAATACTTTACACTGAAATGAAACATTTTACATTTAACTGAAAAAGTATTAGATTTATGAAAGTATTGCTTATAAATAAAATTGTAGTAAACGAAATAATCTTTAATTTAAAAATGAATGCTCGAAAGTGGATAACGCAGATTCCAGATATGTTAATTTTAATAAACAGCATCGACTGCCATTATGAATAGCCGCCATCTCGGATAGTTACAATTTTGGAATGTCCATCATGTATTTTCGTGCTCAATACTGCCTGTGTGCAAGGGCTTAAAGTTTCGTCTTGTCCTCCCATTTTATACCAACAACTTGTCTGGCACAATGACTAAAAAGTGTCACAACACAAAAAGGACAAGTATACAGAAGAGGCAAAAATAAAGTAAAAATGACATTCAATCCAAATATTGCTTTGAAAAATTAGCGCAGGCACCTCAAATTTTGTTTCATTGTTCTTTCGTATACAAGACTAGATTTACCACTAGGACCGCTAGGACCGATTTTTTAAAAGGAAAAATTATAAATCGCTTTTTAAAACTTGAGACGAAAAAACTAGCAAAAAATATCAAAGACTATGTAGTGGTAACGCCGAACACCTTCACCTTTGACCTGGGCAATCCCTCATACATAACTGACTTGATAATTTAAAATTTGGTTAATTTACATTGGAAATAGTACATTAAACATCAGTGCTTTTATTACGAATATTATTTATTCCTATTTTAACCTTTCTACACACCAATAATTACTTTTAGTCAATGTTGCATATAGGGCGTGACAGTCATCTAAGTCCCTGCCAATGGACAGACAGGTACCTTGTGTTGAAGCAGTTTATATGCATTAAGGCATAGGGTCCAATTTAAACAATATTTTTTTTATATGAGAAATACTGAAGTGTCTCTTCCTAACCTGTCTTTTCGGATCCGCAATTGGTAGGTAGTGTGCGTTAGGGTCCTGCATGCCGACCGTCCTGACTAAGGTTTTCCATAGTTTCCATTAGTTTCAATACATGAGCGCCAAGTAGTAGTCCCGTGCAGATTCATGGATTTAATGCATGACTAAAAGAAAAAGCACGAACCGCGCTCTCAGTAATACTTTGGCCACGTGGGGGTCACTGGAGTGATGCTCCGGCCACGACGCTGAAGGCTACAGGGTATTGACCTAACCTAAATGTTATTGACCGTTTTAATGCTGACGGGTTTTATTTTCTCATGTTTTCTGGAAAATGCCAGCCATATTATGCACGACGTTAAAGGCTAGAGGGTATTGACCTAACCTAAAGGTCATTGAGCATTTTACGGGTTTTATTTTATTCATGTGGCGGTCATATTACATCATTATGCTTTTGTGAAATCTATATATTCGAGAATGTTCTAAGAGAGGTCACCTAGAGGTTATTGACGTAGCTTGTCTTCGTTTTTGGCCCTCACCGAACCTTGAATATGGAGAATTTTCCATGACGGATCAGACTTTTTCGAGAAAACATTGGAAATGTAATTTAATTTTGTCATATTGTGGTTGAACGTTTAATTTTGTACTACGAATTTCGACTTTACACCTGAAACTGAAAATCCTGGCGGAATCCTTGCTTAAAAATGGTCTTAGAATGTGGTAGAACATGAATCATGTGGCGGCCATATTAGATCATTAAGCTTTTGTGGAATCTATATTTTTGAGAATGTTGTAAGAGAGGTCACCTAGAGGTTATTGACACACCTTCTCTTCATTTGTGGGCATTGCACGTCATTTAACCTTGGATACCGAGAATTTTCCATGAGGGATAGGACATTTTTAGAACATGTTGGAAATGTAACTTCATTTTGCCATATTATGGTTAAACGTTTAATGATGCCCTCCGAATTTTGACTTTATACCCCGAAAATGAAAATCTTGCAGGAATCCCAGGTTCAAACGAAGGAAATAGTTAAAAATTATCTTACGGACTTGAATACCAGTAAACAGTGAGTAACCATGATCTGTTTTAGCTAACTAAATGTCTTTCCTCATCGTACGCTTCTTGCTTTAAACATATTTCTTTTAAATGAGAAGAAAATGAAGGAACTACCTTAATGTTTTTTGAAACCTTCGCACATTCCTTCCCTTGCGCTATCCCGGCCAGTCTGAGATACTTAAAGGCCATAAACTAATCAACCGGTGGGCTTTCTTTTAAGCATTATTTAACGTTAAATAATTAATAAACAGGTGGATATTTAGAACGTTAAAATTACGTTTAAGTATTAACATTTAATGCACATATTTGCAACGTATGTGTGCTACTGGGAGTATAATGAACAACTATTGAAATCCGTTTTTTTAGCAGGCTTAGATTTTATGAAATAGGCAAACTAATAATACGAAATAAGTTAGAATGTATTACTAACACCAATTAAAAGTAGTTCAGTAAATTCTAATTACTGTCGTATGCTACGGGAGTTAAGTCGTATGATAGTTTGCCTAAGGCCTTAGTTATGAGTGAACAGGAAGAACTTTCACTTTATACTAAAGTACAATATATGAAGGAACATCCTAAAAATTGGGTTAGGGAAGCTATAGACCTATGCAGAAAGGCGCGAATTAAAAGTTCTAATTTAGGTGAGAATATTGACGACATTGATCGATTTCAAGACTTTTATTATAACCTATTCCAAATTGTAATATACGCTTTAAAACTAGGTACTGAAGTAATTTGTAGTGGAAATGTTCAAATAAGACAATATTTTTATTTTATTATCACCAACATTTTGACGTAATTGAGAGTATTACCTCATTTTTGAGAACTAATGTGTGCTGTAAAAGAGTTTAAAAGCTTATGAAAGATCGTAGGACTCATAAGTGTGAAAATTTGTGCGATCACTGTGAAGAATACCATCCGTTTGGATCTTCTGATGATGAGAGAGGAATAACCTGCGATAAGTGTTTAAGAACATTTCCTTTATCTGTATCTTTTCGTAAGCATAGTATTGAGGAGAATGGAGAACTTATATTTTAGTATGTGAAATTATATTCAGAGTGTGGAGTAAAAATCGATAGTCGAAAGAGGAAGAAAGATTGATAAAGTAAAATCCATGTTTGTGGTGAACATTTTTGAAGTAGTTGTAAGTTGTATTTTATAAAAGATCATTTCACTTTCGTGCAAAAGGTGAAAGTGGAACACGAAACTGATTTTCTGTATATCATATATGACCTTGAAACGATGTTATTAAAACAAAATGAAAAAGGTGAGCGTGAACACCGGCCAAACCTGATTTGTGCATCTCACCGCTGTTTTGAATGTAAGACGTTTATGGAGGACCACTACAAATGCTTCAAATTTGGTAATGCACAAGGTGAGAGAGATTTTTTTACGATATTAAAAGCTTCGTGCAACATCAAGATCCAAAATTTAAAGAGTGGCCGGCTTAGCGCCTAACGGAGCCAAATCCGATTCGGTTTTATTGCTCGTACACTCTTTGAAAAAAAGCAGATCACTCATGAAATCTTGAGCTAAGGTGCTAAAATTATACAAATGACTGTACGCAACATTATCTTTAGAGATTAATTACAAAAATTATCAAAATTACCAGTAACTTTACGATTAAACGCAATATTAAAGAAGGTATATTTCCCATACCTCTTAAACACAGATACAAATCGAAATTACGATGGAAAATGGCCACCGCTCGAACTTTTCGATGATGAGGGAAAATCAGAAAGTTAGCGGAATGATTTACAGGTTTGCATAAGGAGTATGAAAATAAAACCTTTAACTTACAACAGGAATTGGTCAGCTATTGTAAGAATGATGTAAGAATTTTGACCGAGAAGGTCATTACGTTCTCTGACTTAATTTAAGAAAAGACTGAGGGAAATCAGTGTTTCCTTCAAATAAGTACGATAGCAGCATTTGCGACGCGATGCGATTATTTCAGTCTCTATATTTAGAAGAAAAATGCATTGCTCTTATACTTCCTTTCGGCTATCGAGAGCGTAATCCACAAGGTAAGAACGCGCTCCAGTGGTTAAAATACATAGAATTCATTGGCGGTAATGATGTTTCTATTCATACAGCTTAAAACGGAGATGAAGCCCGATTTGGATGATTCAAAGTGGACAGGTATGATGATACATCTTACTGCCTTCGAGTTCTAAGGGTGCATTTGCACGGTCATTCATGTATTAAGCACGGTCGTCAAGTTCCTCTTAATGATATGAATGGCGAAACATTAGATGACAGACATAATGCTACCATGAAGAGTAAGCAGTATCTTGAAGAAACCTAAAATCTTGAATTGGTAGAAATCTATCTATAAATGCGATTGGGATAAGGAAGCGTGTCAAAATCCGCAAGTCCGGGACTTTATTAAAAGTCATTGCCAACATATTGAAGGCGGATTAATTACGAAGAAGGCATTCAAGGGAGGGCATACAGAAGTTTTTAAAACACGGTATGAATGCGCAGAAGACGGATGTATAGCCTAAAAGGACATTTGCTCCCTCTATCCCTATGTAATGAAAAGCAAACCTTTGCCCGTTGGTAAGCTACCGTTTACCGGGAAAAAGCATGTCCTGATCCCAAACATATTGATGGAGAAGGGTTTTATAAGGTTCTCTTTCCTCAGGATCTCGCTATTCCATTACTTCCATATAATGCGAATGGATACCTCGTATTCGGTCTCTGTCGTACCTGTATGAAAGAAATGAATAACGAGGACTGTAACCAAACTGTGAATGAACGTGTTGCATCGCTACATTTTGCATTCCTGAATTACATGAAAGTCTGGAGAAAGGATATACCATTCTAGACACTTATGAGATTTAAGAGTTCAAAATGCAGGAGGGGTTATTTAAGGATTATGTAAACAAGTTCTTACATACTAAACTAAAAGCTTCTGGTTTTCCATCTGATTGTATTGCTGAGGATGTCGAACAGAAGTATATTGAGGAGTATCCTAATAACATCGCTACGAACCCTGGTTTTCGTTATATCGCAATTTTTTTTAAATCCTCTGTTTGCCAAGAGGGGACAGAGAACGAATTTAAGGCAGACTAGGGTTGTTAATAATTCCAAGTCTTTCTTGGAAATTCTCCGAACACCCCACTTTGAAGTGCATAATGTTCTTCTGTTTGGAAAAAATCCTTACTAAAAATATATAGGGATTTAGAAAATGTAAATACTTCTCTTCCTTTCTCAAATGCAATTTTAGCTTCCTTCATTACATCATCAAATTTCTATGGTTTATTAGATAAAGTAGGTACAGAAAATCTTACTTATTCAGATTCCGATTCTGTTTCCCATAAGCAAAAGAAAAATGAACCGCCATTGCTTCCTATAAGTAATTTTTAGGTCAATTAACTAATTAAATTAAAGAGAATTCGGAGATCCCCATTTTTATAGGGCTGGGATGAAAGAATTATTCTTATGAGGAAAGAGTAATTCAGATGGGCAAGATTAAACAAACCTATAAAATTCGGGGTATAACTTTAAATGTACGAGCAGTAAATAGTATTGGTTATGATCATTTTTAAATTTAGTTAAAAATTATAATGCAAGAATAGTTATCAAAAATCCAAATGCCATATATAGGAACCCAGGTTTCAAAATTGTGTCTAGGCCTAAAACTAATACTGATCAGAATGTACCATCAAAAAGAATATGCCATAATGAATTCGAAACTCTACCTTTTGGATATAAAAACGTAAAGTTAATCAATCATTCTTAGTATATTTGTATTTTGCCTTTAGCCTGTGTTAGTTCTTCTTCCCTTTCTTCATCCCGATTCAATTTCAATTTCTTGTCCCAGCATGGCTGGGAACGTTATCTTGTAAATAAGTTATTATTACAATGTCAGACAATATTTTGAACTCTGTTTAAGGATATAGTATGATACTATGGTGCTGTGATACCTAAATTATCTAGTCAAATGACAAATATTCGATCTCATTTTGGAATATCTGATATGAATACTTTTGACATTCAGGATAATTCACTGTAATTCTCGATGATTTAATGACGGAAACAAATACTGACGTGTCAAGAAAATTACGAAATTTGCTCATCATAAGAATTTAAGTGTAATTTTTATAATTCATAGTTCCTTTCCTTAAATAAAATATGCACATGATGTCTCGTTAAACGCCCATTATATTTTAGATTTTAATTTTAGAATCCAAGAGATAAGTTACAGATACAACATTTAGCCAGGCAAGTTATACCACAGAATAGTAAAGAAGTCATACAAGTCTTTGAAAATCTTACTTCTGAACCTCATTCACATTTACTTTTTGATTTAACTCAGTCGACACCGGGCGCTCTTCGTCTTCGTACAAATATATTCCCGGATGAAACTTCGTAGACCTACGCACATGTAAAAGACAAGAATAAGCCAATTCAAGTCAATCCGTATCAAGATGTCAAGCATAAAACATCATCTGAATGAGCTCCGTGCGATTTATAAATGTAAAAATAGAAAGGGTAAAACATTAGTTCAAAGTGCACCTAATGGTGTAATTCGAACTATTGCTCAAGTAGGTAAATATCTTTTAAATGTTTGCCTTAAACTCTCTCCTCGTCAGACGCAAAGATTATTTCGACATAAGAAGACATTACATGCATTCTCTTAAGCTTAAAGAAAAAAAATAAACTCTTAGTACAAAAAGGAGTTCCACTTTTACCTTTATTATTAGCTCCTATTTTAAGTGGAGTAGCTGGAAGTTTATTTAACCGATAGAATGTCTTCACAATTTCAAAAGATGGTACTCATTCCTGAAAATTCAAGTGCATAAATGTATTCCAATATGAGGTATGTAAAGTCTCATTAAACACGTTTAGATAAAGACAGAAGAAAAATGGGAAATGTATCAGCAAGCATTAAATCGAAATTTAGAATATACTCCTCAATAAAAAACAGTTGTCTTATCCGTTTACAATTCTAAATTAACAAATACGTTACCCATGATTCAGTATATTATTAGTTCAGCACCAAAATATTTTTCTAAAACAACTCAATAATTATTAAAACTCCTGCAGACTTCCAATCGAATCAGTTGAGATCAGACTGGTGCAGTATCTATAGATAATAAAGTCATTCACGGTACAAATATTATTGATCTTATTAATGACGTAGTAAGAACTCGAAAGTCTTCTAAAAATCCAGTTGGCATTCAGGAATCCAGGAATTTAAAGACTTATTAGACAATATTAATAACCCGTTAGAATTAGTTAATTTCAATACGGTGCAGGTGCAAGCAACATGAATGTCATAGAGACTAGTAAAGTAGTAAAGAAGAAAAAGAAAAAGAACACTAGGAAAGTAATAAAGAGAAATGGTGTTCGTAAAGGAATTAAGAAACTTTTTTCTTCATTATTTAAAAATTATAAGGAACAAAATTTTAAATCATGCCGCTTCATAAAATTTATTATACTTATGCAAATTCAGATCCTTTAGGTAGTATCTCCAAATTAAAAAAGAAAACAGGTCTTTCTCAGAAAAATTAAGAAAATGGCTTGCTTCCCAAGATACGTATACTTTACATGCTCCTGCATGTAAACATTTTCTCGTAAGCAATATTATGTTAGTGCAACTAATGAATTAGTACAAATGGATTTAACAGATATGCAGAATGTGTCAAAGTGTAATAACGGGTATAAATATATTTCATCTAACAATGATGCTTCTAGTCGACATGCAATTTTATTTCTGTTAAAAATAAAACAGGTCCTGTCATTGCAAAAGAAATAGAATCAATGTTCAGTAAGAGAAAATTTCCTCTACTTCATTGTCAAAGTGATTTAAGAACTGAATTTTATAATTAATATGTAAAAAGTGGTTTTCAATAATATCAAATAAACCATTATAGTACATCCTGAAATCAAAGATGCCTTACCAGAACTTTTGATTCGAACATTAAAAGAAAAAAAAAATACTTTACTCCGAAAAATACCTATCGTTATATTCACATTTTACACCTTGTAAAATGTTTTAATCATACAAACCATTCCACCATTCAATATGCACCTATAGAAATAACGATTCTAATGTTCATAAAATTTGAGAAAGATTATATGGGAAACAACAGAATGTTATGGAAAAATGTAAATTTCAACCTGGAGATTATGTTCATGTAAGTAAATGTAAACACAAATTAGAGAAAGGTTATTAACCAAGATGGTCTCGCGAAATGTTTTTAGTGGATTGCTGTATTAAAATTAATAAAATCACTTATAAAGTTCGAGATTGGAATGGTGATCCTATTATAGGTCCATTTCATCATCAGGAATTAGAAAAGATTTTCTAGGAAAACAAAACTTATTTAATTGAAAGAGTATTAAAACGTACAAAAGTTTGGATGTATCCCAATGGGCAAAACAGGGTCGGGCCGACGCCGCTCAAGGTTGGGCCGCACTCGGTTCTGATCGTCGGGTCGACAACCCCAAAGGCAGCAAAAACCTTCCAGCAAAACGCTCATTTTGGCCAGCGCCGGTCTGATCACTTCCTGCCCAAATCCCAACAGTCACAGTCGGGCGTCGGTCGGCACAGCAAAGACGGCCCGCATATGGCTATAAGAGACGTGTTTAGTTGGTCAAAGCAAAGCATGAATGCTGTCTATTGGTATACACACAGTTTAATTTTATCCGTTGCTCTCATCATGATTTAGTGTGTTAATTTTCCAACATTAAATAATCCCAGTGGCTGCTGTGGGGTTAAAACACAGGAACGTTCTGCACTTTTCGTTGGAAGCTCGTCATCTTATCCATGCATCCACGTTGTTGATTTATCCTCTTTTACGGTATCTGCATTAACAGCCAGTCTAGAATTTAGTTCCTACGCGTTGCTCACCATCATGTACAAATAAAAATAAAGAATACATCCCTTTTTTCTTCCTTATGTGCATTTTTCTTCTTTAACACCTTGATCATCGGTGCACTATTAAATTTGTATCTGTCAATAAGTGGAATATGTGGCCTTAGAAAACACATAAAGCGAAATCAATGTCATAGATTAACACCCTGTTAACGAAATTAAATGTTCATTGAAATATAGTTTAAAATTCAAGGTTTTCAACATGAAAACGAGAACATAAAAAATGTAATTAATTTCATTGTATTTGTTATATTTTTCACTACAGATTTCTGTAAAAAGACGAATGAATTTAAGAGATAAATATGTTTTGATGTAATAAGCATATTTTAATGTTAGAGAGTTACCGCCCTCGGTCAGAATTCGGAACATACAAATGCTGCCGCCCACAATCGCCGGTGTAGAGACGGGTTCAAAACAAGTGTCAAGTGAAGTCCGACGATCCTAACTGACATTTGTAATTCATTTTTTAATCTCTATAATGAAGAAATTAATGACTATTGTAGATGTATCGTGAGTATTAAGGATTATAATTGCAATTCTTTTCTGCCGACTGTCTCATATAGTTGGTTGCCCGCCTTCTTCTCGACTATTCTTGCCGTCATATCCCCGCCTTGTTAAGACATGGGCGGCATTTTCCTCAGTCCCGACCGAATCTCAACCCCATAGTCGGGAGAAGGGAGGCAAAAAAAATCCCAACTCTTTTGAGAACTATTTTCACAAAATGTACTGGTGTGATTGATACAATGCAAGGATGAGTTTAAACAAGTTAGATCACTCCTAGCTTCGTTCTTTAGGTTACTTTGACAATAGGACTTTTTACCTAACGCGCCCATTTGGCGTCAGGCCGACTGTGGCCCGTCTTTAAATACGACTTTTCCTGACTGTCACACCTCAACGCCGGGCCGATGGTGGCAAAAATTGGACCGTTCGGGTTGGGGTGAATTTTCTTCACTCGGATGTTAAATGGTTAGGTTATCCTTCCTCGATGAATAGCTGGGTTCAACGAAAATCTGTTCAGTTGTAAACATGCTGTCTCAGGAACAAACCGATGAGTTTTATGTTACCTTGCCATTAAATGTTTGCTATAATATTTTTTAAAATAAAACAAGTTCGTATACTACGAAAATTTATCAACCAATTTATTTAACGGAGAATTGGGTGATAGGTATAAGCAGTATTTCTATTCCATGGAAATTTTATAATATATCAAAAAGAACAACTCATTATTCAAATAGGTGATAACAATATAATAGAATAGAATATAAAATTTCCAGCCGGATATTATGAATCAATACATTCAATTGCAGCTACTATTCGTACTATTTTACGTGAACCAATTTAAAAGAACATGAGAAAAAAATGAACATGTATTTAACGAAAGTAGTATTCTTAATGAATAATTTCATCTTGTGGAAATGATTAGTGTTGATCTTATGATTGATGATGCAGTAGAAGATAATCCTATTACTATTCAATATGAACAAAGTAGAGATAAAATTTATATTTCACAAAAGTGGATTCTTAAACGTGAATATCTTTCTGCAATAACTCCTAGTTTACAGAATATTTCAGGATTCAGTAATAATTCTTAAGTTAATACTGGTATATTTCACTTTTATTCCATGAATCCGAAATTTTCCAGCGCCATTTCACACAAATCTTGATTGTAAAAATTCTTCAGAAATTGTTTGTATTGATGTTGTAAAATATCAACCTCTTTTTGGAATACTAATTCGAAGAATTGGAATTCAGTATTATCATTATGGAAAAATTAAATGTTTTACATTTGAACGTCCGCAATATATTAAAGCAGAAAATAAATATGTTGATACTTTCAAGTAGACTTAAAGGACGAGCATCGTGAGATTCTACCGTTCAACAATTAGTTGATGAATTAAATAAAATTAGAATATTTATTAAATTAATTTCAAAGATAATTTCTGGCAAAGAAATTAAGTTCAGCAGATTCGGAAGGCCACCATCCCAATCACTGCAGATCGTCATCATCAAATATCTATTCGAAATCATTGAAAAAGTCGGCATGAACTGCTTTCTCATTTGACGCCAAATACATTAACAGGCCATCAGAACCTCCTGCCTCTTCCATCTCCATGTATATGGTCCAGCTCCTTCAGGAAACATTTCATCTGCTACAACGGTAGGCTTCACGTTAACTGTTATCTACTTATAATTATGGAAAGTGACAAACGATCCATCAAATAAATCAAAATTACAGTAGTAATATCTCGACTAATTCCTTGCCTTTGGGTATCGCTCCCTGGATTGAAGCTACATTACCTCTTTGAATTGCCATGCTTATTCTTTGGATAAGAAAGGTGCTTGCTCTATTATCACCAGACCATTCTGTGATACGCTTACCTATTTCTTTTATGAAGTTGAGGCCTTCTTCTCCCCATGAACCACTGGACTCGATAGCAATGGGTACGAAATGGCACTTCTGTGCAAGATTACTATAGTTTCTTCTTTTTTCCGCTTCTTTTCGACTGGCGATATATCCCGCCTTGATTGAGGAAAAAGGTAGGTTAGAAGGAGCGAACGTATCTGAGCAAGTGAAGTCCTAAATTAACGGTTTACCTCTCCTCCAGTTTAACAGAGTCATCCCATCTGGTCTTTTACCGTCTGTTCTGCTACATCCAATAAGTTCTCTTACTGCAGTAGTGCCAGCTGAGATTAGTGCTCTCATTATAATTCATTAACATTCGAATGACGAGGATGTCTGCCTGCGCTTTTGGAACAAGAAAGGCCATGTTATCTTTTTTATTTAATTCACTTTTACATGCCTGACATTTGTGACTTTCACAAATATCTGCACCTAGGTGAATTCCAACTGCTATTCGAAAACATTCATTACTGAGGTGAAGGCCGAGAGGAGATGAAGGTAGTAGAGTTTTGAGCCAAACACCTGCTTCGAAGGAAGACGTGGCAAATATTTCGGCTTTATCTTCTAAGTTATCTGCAGTCTGAAGTAAAAAGGAGATGTGTGATTTGATAATGGATTCATCCCATGTAAATTGCTTTTATCTAGTATCGAGTTCGGGCAAGAATGATCCAACTAGTAATGACCAATTTGAAGAGCAAGTCTCAATCTGAGAATCTCCATGAGAACTAATACCATTTTGGAGAAGTGATTCTATCAGGCATCGGGAACCATAGAATGACGCCAAGAAGGCGGGAATAGCCAAATCTAAGGCGTGACGAATGCCTAATCCTCCAAAATTTACAGGGAGAGAAGCTTGAAACCATGTGTGGTCAGGAAGGAAACAATTTAGGATGTACTCTAAACCAGATTTAATGGTTTTATCGTAACGTTCAAGTAGATCTTCTTCTCTCCAAGAAGGCGAACAACGCAGAAAATATAATAATCTTGGTATGGTAAAAGAAGATCTAAGTAAATAAAATGCTGACTGTGCAGAGATCAATGAAAGACATGAAAAGCACGTTTCAAGTTTGGCTATTTTCCCAATTAATAAGGATCTCCTTGCGTCAGTAGGGAGGGCAGCACCTAGAAGAAAAGCATTTGACGGAGACATTAATTGAATGCCTGGAGCCTCTTCGTTGAACATTGTGAGAAGTATATGTGTTTGCTCGATTGTAGTTTCTAAGAAGCCAATCTCACATTTAGAAAAATTAAGGTCAAGAGCAATTGTAATTGCCTTCTTATGGATATCCTTTAATGTATTTAATATAGTATCCGGGTCTCCAGCTATGGTTCGTCGTCTAAGTACCATATATTCAAGTCAGTGTTGATATTATTGACAATAGGTTGAAGAGTCATTGCAAATAATGCAGGTTCTAAAGCGTCCCCGTGCAGTACTCCTCTTTGAGATAATATGATATCCTTACCATAAAATAAATAGCTGGCTTGAGCATAACTTTGAAACACATATGGATAGATAGAAGGAAAATTATCCTTGACAACTGTGAGCACTGCTTGCCTGTCTGTTTCATTGAAAGTATTTTTGAAGTCAATCTTAAGGAAGGTTTTAGTCTTTTGGTGAGGATATGAATAATATGTGCGTGCAGTATGTGCAGCAGCTTCTGTTCATGTTGAATGGCTACTCCAAGTTGGTGTGGAAAAGGTGCTGATTTAGCTGATTTTTAATTCTTCCGCATATAATTTTAGAAGAAAGTCTTCTCCATGTGTTCCCTATAGCGATGGGTCTAATGCCTCCACTTTTGTTTTTCAGTGCTATAAGAGAAGCCCCGAAGAAAAATGGTCTTATTGCTATGGGCACCTCTTCTGATAAGATAATAGAAAGAAAATCACAAATAACGTTGGTAAGGCGATCTTTAGTATCTTGAATATTATAAGGTATTAAATCTTTGAGGATTGAAATACGCATGCTGTCTATCCCTCCAGCTGAGCCAGTAGGGAATGATTTAAGAGCCTTAATTATCTCGTTGGACGGAACTTTATTGACATCAATATTATGATCTACTAAGTTAGGAGGGGCAAATGCATGAGGGTGCAGAGCATGTTTTTCTTTTAAGGTCCTCAAAATGGTGGGGTCTGATGGAGCAAAGCTGTCTTGAGGAATGAGAAGTCTGACAGCACCATGTATACTGCCATCAGAAAGTTTGTTCTCTATATGCTTTATCAAGACATCGTTAGATGATCGGTTAACAGTTTTATTATGTTTGCATTTATTGGGCATGACTGTCAATGGATTAGTTATTTCATCACCAGAACTACTGGACCAAATTTCAATTCTCTTTTCACCCATGTAGTGAGATTAGAGATTTTTGTGGATTTTGAAGGCATGCTGAAAGTGATATATGGGAAGAATAAAAGTTAGATCCAGTGTTCCATATTATTAGATGTTACAATCTTCTGAAAAATTTCAATAAGAGCCTCAGCCATAGCATTTCTTGCTCCTCGAGGAACTCTTCGCAGAATGAGCATTCACGACTTAAGCCTTCCCAAACTATCAATAAGTTTAGAACTTTGACCTGGAATACTGCTACCTGAAATCAAGTCGTGAGGAAAGGAAATTTGATTTTGTGAACAATAGTTTGTTTTAGGCACAAATGCTCTCTTTTCATTGGGACTGTCATTATGACATTTACTGTTGTGTATCATTAGTCTTCTAGAATTGAGAGAATATTTATTACATTTTGAGCAGAGGAAATCCCTGAAACTAAAACTGACTCCAGCAGAAGTGCATGGCATATGATGAGCTTGGTTATTCATTGTTAAAATAATTTATGTTTAACCTTGGTAGATATTGCTATTGTTAAAGAATTCAAAATCTTTAACGAAGAATAACTGAAATTTGCTTTCTTCAACATGGCGCAAAACATGAAGTGAACAAAATCGCATCCAATAGGAGCGAATCCATGGCGCTGCACAGATCACTCACGTAGGGCAAGACACCACACTAGAAGAAAATAACTCACATTACATAGAAAGATGGAACGGAGTCAATATGACACCAAACAAATTTCTAGCGCCGATCAGCGTCTCTCAACAATGAGTTTCACCAAACACCTCAGGGCATGTAGAAAGTCAAGACTGGAAACACATAAACCAATAAATCACAATTACACAACTAAAAACTAAATTAATTCGCAGAGACGAACTATAAAATCAATTTAAATATAAAATTTGAATATCAAAATATTTTAAGCGTAAAAGTTGATGAGACTATAAAATCTTTACGGTTATCGCCGATGTTATCCTTACAATTAGGATTTTAACGCAATATTAATATTTTAATAGATAGTCGAACTCCTAAACAATCATTTTTAGATATTGGATATCCATATCAAGTATTTGTGAATACAGATATTATTCAACCTCATTTAATAGGTAATACTAAGGCGCCTCTTTTACGAATTGTATGTATGACTCATAGTAATCATGTAAAGAAACAAACCTTAACTTTTCAGAATCTACATTATTTTCCATTATCAAAACTATCCTTTGACACTGTAGAAATATTACTAAACGACCATGCAGAGCGAAATTTACCATTTACATTCGGGACATTGACCGTAACATTTCACTTTAAACTCTCATCATCAAAATGAAAACTCGATCAGTTTTACAGAGAGATAGAGGTATACTTTGAAGGACGTGTTTATCAGCGGGGACATGGAATTCGAAGTTTATTCCGACGACTATTTCGATTTGCTATTCCATTCATTAAAAAAGGGGCAAAAGCAGTAGGACGGCAAACTATACAGACAGGAATTCAAGCTGCAAGGGATATGCTTGAAAACCGTCCGATTAAAGAATCTTTAAAAGCACGAGTACGCGAAGCTGAATCTCCTTTAAGGGAATTGTATTCTGCTAGTATTTTGTTTCTGAGACGCTAGATCGAATTAGCATCGAACACGGTCGCTTGCCTGGTGGGGATTCTCGGATTTTTTTCTTCTCTCAAATAGTGTTTTAGCAACACCCAAAACTGGTCAGTGTTGCTAAATGAATATAAGAAGAAGTATTTTCTAAGAAGACTCATAAATTTCTACCAGATGTTCGGAAAAGCGGAGGGGGATGGGATGACATTTTACGGCCGCGGGCTCCTTCCTTAGTTGTTTCGTCTCGTGTCTTGAGCCGAAATCTAAATGTTGTCCACAAACTGATAGCAATTTCTTTGACTTTCATCCTGATGAGTGTGTGTTCAGAAAAGCTTACAAAATAAACAATTCAAATATTTTTTACAATTTCTCGTTCATGGACAGTGAAATCTCTAAGGGTTTCTTTGTGTGTGTGTGGTTATTTTTTTACCTTTAGGTAGATTTCGAAGAAACATCTCCCTATTGAAATCGGTACCATGTCTATATGTATAAATATCCATGTATATATATTTACACGCTAGCGGCCACAAGTTTGAAGATATTTGAACCAAATTTGATTATGTTATTTCTAGGCTTAATAGCTCAGCTAAGTTCGTTAATGAGCAAAATCGGCCCAAGGGGGTGGTCGGGGGAGGGGATTGAAATTTTGAAATAAATATATGTCTGTCCCTATGGAGTTTAGAGGGAAACTTTGTTTGCATAAATTATAGTACTCCCTATGAAGTTTACAGTGACGCTAACGATTCAGGGGTTGTGGGGCTACGAGTGTGGGTGGGGTGGAAATTTGAAATTTTTAAAACCACGTCTTGTGGGGTATCGTTCAAAAGCTCTTGATAATTAATCTATAAATAAATCACTGGTTTCTCGATAGTGGTCATACAAATTAAATTTAAATTAAATTTTAAAAAACTTTGAGATCTACCCCAACACTGCAATAAATACTTTAAAGGAGAGACGTTACTTTTACTAGTAAACATACATCGACAATACCAAGAAGTACGGAGAGCTTTATAATATTCAACTGTTCGTTGAAATCTAGAAGTTTCTTGTCATCTGAAGGATTTCCGATCCCAGAAGGCTCACTCAGCGCTCACCACTCAGCCCGTTGAATGCAGCCATTGTTCAAATCCAAGAAAACCTTTGAACACTCTGCTTTGCCTTTCAGATCACCGGGTCAAGACTCGGTCCAACCCAGTGACCCATTTCAGCTCTGGTCTGTGCAGGTAGGGTCCCATAAAATTGTTTTGCCACAGTGACGTTAAGACGGCCCTGCACAAAGAATAGGAAACAGGCCCCACAAGACTCAATAACCCAGGGACCCAAAATAGCTTAATCCAGCACTAGGTGCAACAAACACACCCTGTTCCGCCCACCTCTCAAATAAATACTGTTCAAACGCAAAGAAAGTATTTAAAATGCAGCTTTACATTTCCGGTCACCGGGTCAGGTCGGGTCCTGCCTTCGGGCAGAACTTCATCAATAATAATAATAAGACGACGACGAAGAAGAAGAGGGGAGGAAGAAGAATAAGAAAAAGAAGGCTTTTTGATGGCATAAAATACAACGACCCGCACATAGATACATGTACGAAATGAGTCAGAAATGCCTACAATTTCAATTCTGTGGCTCCGTACATGATAATTTGATAATTTATTGCGTTCTTCAGACTCTACAAAATGTACATTGAGTACAACGGTATAGAACGTATTAGTTACAGAGCATACAAAAATATAGCTATACAATGCTTGATATAGAGGAACACAAGTAATTAAAGTTATATACAGAAAGATACAAAATGCACATATAGTTGCACAAAGATAAGTAATACTTGCCCATATTATAAATACAAGTTGTGCAATGACACAATGATATACGACACGTTAGAACAAATAATATACGTGCTGTATCCTATCAATAATAACGCTCTCAATTTTGTCTGATACATAATTATTTCATGTCACACGATAAAAATTCTGAATTTGAATAAAACGCTTTTTTTACCAGTATGTTGGGAATCTCTTTTCTGATTTGTTGAGTACCTATATTGTCACGTTCCCGGATTCGTGTATTCTTCTATTGATTAAAAGGATTATTTTGTAAGATATTTTTTATTTATTTCTTGAATTTGGCGCCGAATTTATATCTTTTAGATTTTTTGCAAGTTTATTATACAGAAGAGTTCCCATATATTTTAGACCAACTTCTAGAAGAATGCTGTTATGCGATGGTGTCTGAAAATATAGTTAACCAGTTGCTTACTGGACGCGGTAGGAGAAAAGCACGTAAACGTAAGGCTCCTGTACGCATTGGACAACCAACAATAAAAAGAAGACGTGTATCTAAAAGGAAGAACACTAGATATATTTTTAGTTAAACATGTCCTTTCTCACATCTAAAACTGTTGAATGCTGGACAAATGAACTCGATATAGTTTCTTTTCCTATGACATAAACTGCTAGTGAATCATCTCGTATGGTAGAGTATGGACCTATTTCTTCACTTTCTTCTGAAGGACTCATAGAATTTCTTGTACGTGAAGATACTGTTGAATATATTCATACAGAGCATATTTATCTTTATGTAAAGTGTGAGTTATTAAGGAAAAATGGAGACAGGTAGCAGCAGTAGGACCACCAGCCGTTTTGGAAGATATTGTAGCACTGATGAATAATTTCTTACATGTACTTTTTAGTCAAGTAGATGTCTCTTTAATTGATATAATTGTTTCATCTTCTAATGGTACATATCCGTTCTGGGCCTATTATGAAACTTTACTTAACTATTCCGAAGATACACATAAAATTATTTAACCACTGCATTGTGATATAAGGATACTGCAGGACATTTTAATACTCTCAATGAAAATAATTATTATAAACGAGAATCTCTTATTGTTGGAAGCGCTTCCATTGATATGTATGAACGACTTAATACAGATATTTCAGAATTAAATCGAATTCTTCCAAATAAAGTTAATCTACGTATAAAACTAACTCTTAGTAAAAATGTATTTTGTTTAAATGCAGCTGACAATTCAACATTTCGAGTTAAACTAGAAGAAGTTATTCTTTATGTGCGTCGAATTAATATTTCTGCTGATTTAGCCTCACAATTAAACACTTTTATGAATCATGATACTGCAAGATTTCCATTACGTACAGTTAAAAAAAAGAGTCCACATTGTTCCTGCTGATGTAACATCATAAAATCTTCATAATATATTTCTTGGAAATGCACCTAAGAATCTCGTTATAGGTTTTATTGCAAACACTGTATTGGATGGAAAATACCACGAAAAGCCATTCCACTTTGAAACAATATTAACAACTTGCAAGTGCAAGTTGGTTCCCAATTTTATCATCCGACTCCGCTTACTCCAGATTTTGCAAATGACCTATATGTTCGAACCTATCACACCCTGTTCAATGGAACTAGCACATTTCATGAAAAATAAGTCACACGATCAGATATTCTGATAATTCCAATGGTTATACTCTTTATGCTTTTAGCCTTTCTCCTACTAATACTTTAGATGATTCTACATGGGATGTAATTAAGGATTTTCCCGTTAATCTTAAACAGGGTTAAGTCAAGAACCAGCAAATTCCATTTCATATATAATTTACGTTCAATTTGGTTCACTTATAGGAATCGATAAAAATCGGAATGTATTTACCGATAATGCCATACCAACTTTAGTTTGAGATCAACCATGAGGACAGTCATACACATTCTAGCGTTTGATGATAATGAAGAAATGAATTACATTGTGAAAGAATTACCAATAGTTCATATAGATACAAGTAGTTTTCAATCATGGATATTTAAACATTTTTTCCATTATCAAAAAATATTCCTAGTTTAAGATATACAAATTATTATATAAGTCGGTATACATTCGGTTTAGAATGGATAGACGGTGAGGTTGAATATGGGGAACTTAAAAACTTACAAGTTATACCATGTACAGTGTTCATCCATGGGAGAACAACACTGCTTTTTCTCCAATCCCTTCTACAAAGAACAGTTAATAATTTAGAAGATATTTAGTGTCCAAAATATAATGCTTTAGCATTTCCATCGCAAATATGTGCTCTTCAACTTCATCAGTTTACAAATTTCCGCTGTGCCTTAAAACAAGCTTCACTATATGGCAGTTGTTTACGTTATTATCATTTACCTACTTTTATCTTTCCTGAAGACAGAACAGTGTGCAAACAAACGTCAATTAGTGAAATGGTCGTGGAATAATCATCTTTTATCAATTATATTTCAGGACTGTGCAAGTGCAACAACGACTACTGGAATATATTCAGTGGACACTATAGCTAAAAAAATCAATATTCGGCGGCACTAATAGTTCATTCAAGTGCGTCAAGTTTACCTGGGACTCAGTGAACTGCTATTTATATTAATAAAAAACAAGGTGAATACTGTGATAGTTTCGGCAATAAACCTACAAAACCAATTAATAAATTTTAAAACGAAATTGTAAAGTATATCGTGTAAATAATATTGAAATTCGAGATGAAAAATCTATTCTTTGTGGTTTATTCAGTATAGTGTTTATTTATTTCAGTGTGCGAGAAAAAAAAATGTATTTTCTTATTTTCATACTAAGAACCTTAGAAAATGATGAAATAGTAATATCACTTGTAAAAGCTATTATAAAACGAAAAGAGAAATGTGAATAAATTTTAATATAAACGAAAACCAAATCTTTTATTTAATACATCCTTGAATGGAAAACAAGAAAAGTATCGAAAAAAATATTTATTTTCATAGGTTTAAAAGAAAGTACTTTACAAAATGAAGGAAGCTTAAGTTCAATGGTAAGAATCTTTTCGCAATTACTTACAAGACATATTCTCAGTTTTTAACACAAACATTCACTCTCGCTCACTGTCCGGTGTTCCATTATTACCTTTTCTATCAGTTTATTTTTCACTTCACTGAATTTTAGTAACAGTAAATTTCGAAGGAAATATTCAAATATTTCAACATTATCAAAGTCTGGATGATTTAAAAAAAAAGGAATGCAGCTTAAGTTCAATGGTAAGTATCTTTTCACAATTACTCAGTCCTTAATACACACATTCACTCTCGCTTACTGTCCGGTTCACCATTAATGTCTTTCTCTATCAGTTTATATTAGAACGTTTTATCAGAACGTGTAACGCAACGATGCATCAATCGATTACGCACATTATATAAAAACACTCGCCACTAATTAATGGTCTGTTTTTCTTAAATTCCTAGTTTTCAATGGTTTCCATTATACACATATCATCAATATTATAATTTACACAATTACAAGAGGTACATGAAACATCTGTATCTTGTGAAAGACTATAACTACGGGTATAAATAGAAAATTCTACACTGTCTGAACCAAACTCAACTTCTAGGCTTGTGGAAGATCCGGCAAAGGAATCTGTATTCCCCGGTTAAAGTCCATCAGTAGAAAGAGAGCCACTTAGAAGAACTAAAACCGCCCCAAGGCACTTAGATGCGGTTCTCAACCTGAGGACCGCATACCAAAAAAGTCCGCGATTTCAATATGTTCATGTTAAGATATATTTCCATACTCTATAGTATTAGCTATTAGACAATTAGACGGAGAAAAAAGGGGGAGTTCTTAACCTACGGACCGCAAACCCAAAAGGCCAGCGATTATTAACATGTTCATATTAAGATTTATTTTCATACTATATAATCTTAACTATTAGAGGATATTCTATACTACTTTAGATGTTTCTATCAATTCTATTAAAGCGAGAAAACGAGGAAACTGTTGCAGGTAACATAACATTTAGGGGGATGATCTGCATGCAAGAGTAACCTTTTGACCGTAAGTTATATACTAGTACGCCTCCCATGTTGTGGTATATATTACACTATTATTTAGTATTGATAAAACAGACGTAATGTTTGCTATATAAGTCATATAATTATATTTAGTAATCATTGAATAACGCTAATATTTGCCTATCATACTAAAAAACAGATAGCTTACAATTATCCTGCTGCAAAGTTATTTGAGGTTGTAATTCTACTTTTGCAAGCTTGTTGATGTTGACCTGAAATTTGTGAAGAATGTCGATAAGTTAGAATTTCTTAACAAAACACTACAGCTGTCCCACACAAACAAATATTAAAATCAGTTGATATATACAAATATTACTTGACAGAATAGACAATCGTAATGAAAATACTATATACTTGTTAAGAAATATGATTAAAAACCTGGAACGAGGTATACTAACACGCTGAATGCTATTTGGCTTTATGTATATCGCTAATGATATTACAGTAGGTAAAATGCACTAGAGGATTACAATGTTATGAGTTACACATTGCTGAAACTTAAGAAAACTTAAATGATGATGATGATGTCGTAAGCACACTTCAAGTTACAAGTCTCTTTGAGCAGTGTGTTAGAAAGTATAAAATACCACTGTTTGAATTTTTACAGTATGTATGTATGTTGCTTTAAAGTTAGGAATCATTTAACTGTTTCATTTATATATTACGATTAATTTGTAGGAAATATTACTTACCTTTTCATTATTTTGACACCTTTTCATTTATTAACGAACAACAGCAAAAAATACAAAATCATTGTTACTTTCTGCGGATAACACTACTCTTTTGCTGTGTCTTGAATAAAGCATCCAGGACAGTACACTTTCTAGGCGTGAATGTAAAAAACAAGACACAGAAGTACACAAACCCATCTTCAATTTACCTGCGAGGCTATACTGGTTTCACGCTGTCTGCGGATATCCCCCTTTCCATAAAAACTGAGAAGAAGAAGAAAAGCAAAGATTTTGTTATTAGTTATTAGTTACCCTAACTGCCACCAAATGACAGCACTAGTAGTAGTATGGTTATCACTTTTAGACCATTTTGGAGGTGGGGTACCCCATAGACATCTTCCAAATTGTTGCACGAATAAGAAAATTGCACCTAATTGGTGCTTTTTGAGCACTACTCGAGATAATAATATAATTGCTTGAGAGAGATGTGTGCCGGCACAGGGCAATTAGGGAAAAATGAAAACAAAAAAAATAATAGGGCTGGAGGATATAACTCGAGACTCTGGGGTAACCAAATAAATTTTTGTCTTAGAAAGATATGACCACAGGACATAATCTCAAATTTGAGGGTAAACAATTGTATATTTTTCTCTTTAAAGGACATAGCACAATTGAACAAAATGGTATGATATAGTATGTGTAGTTGTTAAAATTCAAATAGTCAACAAACAAATATACATACATATATGCATCTCGTTGTAGGTAAATGGTGCAGACAAAGCAAGGAGGAAGTTCAGAGTTCTGAATGTCTGTGAGAGGCAACCAACAGAAAATATGGCCTGTTTTTTGATGAGAAGTCATTGCTCAGCGTTTTGACTTGTAGAATAACGAGACAAATTGAAATTTTTGTTACCCGTTTTTTGATAAAAGAAATATACAGCTATACGTGGCGGCAAGGCTTGATTTTTGTATGTTTTACTACATTTTAGAATATTTTTTAAAAAATAAGAGGGTAATAGAACTTTAGATATTAAGAAATACTGAGACGACTTATGGTCATTGTTGGTTGATGGAATAAATTCTTGCTGTCGATATTCAATGCAACATGTTATACGTTGCTTGTTGTGTTTCGTGGATAGATAAATATTCTTGCTGTACATCAGTAATTGTACGTTCGTTATTTATTCTTTGCTTATTTTTGGGAATGTATGTGAGCGTTTTTATTTGCACACAAGGCGGAGACGATTTGAACTAGATGCTATTGCTTATGAGGGAACGTTTGGAAATCCAATATGTGTACTGTTAAGGGGAACTCATACACGGGAGAGGCGACTTGAACTGTTTGCTATTACTTATGACGGAATATGCAATATTTGTGCTCTTAAGGGTAGCTCACACAATGAATGAACGACTTCAATGCATTGCTTTTGCTTAACAAGGAATCCAAGGGATTAAATATATATATATATATATATATATATATGTTCTAATTTACGTCCTAGTGTCTAGTTTTCTTTTGTGTGATATATCGAGATGCACTATATATTTTAGGGCAGTGACAACGCATAATTTGATTGGTCATAAAAGTGTATAAAAGCTTTCAGTACTTGTTTTTGACTTAGTTGACGATGAAGATGGTAGTCTCCGATTGTTCCACCGCCGCAGTTACTTCTGAATACATTTTCAACAGTTTAAGTACTGGAAAACGTCGTTTGCTCTTGCCCGTATAGGTTGTTTTAACCATCTCTACCATAACAGTATTTCTACTTGCTCTTAAACATTTTCCAAAAAAAACAAGTAATACAAACATTTAAGCACTAGTGATTTTGTTTATTGCAATGATACAGACAATTGACCTCTAGCGATTCTATTATTAAAATTTTTAGACAATAGATAGATATTATCACCGTTCTGAATTTTTTCAGACGATGGATACAAATAGTACACTTGTATGCAATAAGTTTAGTACAATTGTGGAAGACAAAGCTAACAAGTGTAATTTACATTTTTTGTATGTTACTAACAAGCTCAATAGTACTGGTGACGTAGTAATTATTGCTGTCTAGCTTGTAGGATATAAATGTTTACGTTTGTTAAAATGTAGCATTGATGCTATAAGACAAACTCAACTGATACAAACAATGTTACGATAAAAGTGAACCTATATCAAGTATTTGTGATACAATAAAAAATGCCAAATACTACAAAATAATTTTATTTGTGATTCAATGAACGAACGTTCCAATAAAACGTTTACTTGTCGCAAAACAACGTGAACAACTCACGCAACTCATAAAAAGAAGTCATACAAAAAGTACGTTTATTTGTAATCGAATGAATGAAGACTGTGTTACAATAAAAAAATTGATTGTTCAAAATGCATTCGATTTACATTGTTCTAATGTTAGGAGACATTGTCAAACAAGGCACTGCATGCAAAGTAGTGTACTCTAGCTTATAGGATACAAGTGATTGCTTTGAATAACCACTATCAAAGTATCAGATTTTCACGTAAGAGGTTCGAGAAAGTTTTTAGTTATTTAACATTGCAAAATGTATAACGTTGTTTTTAAAGTTTCAAAGTATTAAAGAAAATAGAAAACAGATTCCAAGTTTACATGTTTATTTCTATTCAGTTCGGAAACCGTATGGTAACGTAACGTAATCTTCACTAACGAAAGGATTTAATCGACGACGCTTATTTTATTTTACAATGGCATGTCTCTTCTTTGTGGTTTAGATACAATACGATACAAGATGATTTACGAAGAATGTGTTTGGGACTAATGTTTGCTTTGCTATCATACTTTTCAGTCACTAAATTATAATAGCGATCATAAGTTATTGTCTTAAGGACTCGTTGAGTACGAGTAATACCACGAATTTCGTATACTATGTTCGAGTTTACCTGTAGCTATTTCTTTTAGTCCGTATACATAATTCTTAGGCCCTGTACATAAGAACACTTGCATTTTATGACCTTCTTGTGTCTCTACCGTTAAGTCTCTCAGATAATCCCTTAGTGGTAACAATCGAGGCTCATCACGACGTCTAATATATACAATACTATCTGTGTCACAGTACAGGAGTAATTCAATACCGACCACATCCATTGCCTCATATAATTTAAGTCGAGCAAAAGAGGAAATGAAGGCTGCAAATGCTACATTGCTGAATGGGAATGATGTGTTTTCGTTTTCTATATCCTTATAGGTTACAACACGTTTTTCACCTATAAGCACAACATATTGCATTTCCAAGTGCGATGCATACGCAATATCATTAAATTCTTGTGTCCTGTGGTAAATTTGTACACTCTCCCCATTTCTCAAATAAAGAATTTAAAAATATTTTGGAAATGTACATTATTCCTTCATTCCTATCAAATTTGTCACAGTCAAGAGAAATTTCCTCATGATTACTATAATTGTGAATATACTCTTGCTTTTGATGGTCAGTTACACACCTTTCTAAGAATCCACTGGACTCCTGAATCATTTTTAGAAAAGTATTTACATAAGATTTAAACAGAAACAGACTTGTTGTCATCTCCACTTCCCAAATTTCATACATATCCAGAATCACATACCCTTTTTCTAATAAGGCATGGAGTTCTGGTATACAAAACGCCCTTTGATTGCACGTTCCTCGTCAGAGTGAGTACAATTTTCTGCATGTAATGTCTCCATGCAAGTTCGGCATCGACCAAATACGAGTTTTTTATGTGCTTAATAGGGTAAAAGTGGAACGGCAAGATTGTTTGTTGGCAAAACTCTATAAAATACAAGTCCATGGATTTTACTTGGATCAGGCATGTGTTTGCCTTTATGGATCTCTACGGTACCTGAAAGAAGTGTTTTTTAGCCATGACCTATGGGTAAAGCCGAGTGTAGTCGTTATATTCAAGTATATTATCCATTGTACATTTATATAAAGCATGAAAGCATTCTGTGTGTTCATCGTTAAAGGCGTTACGTGGACATAATGGTCCTTCAACATTAGAACAGCAATCGTGAAAGGAGGTTTGAATTTCACGCGAGGTTTTTACTTCCCTGTCCCAATCACATTGCAAAATAGATACAACGTTTACTTTACACGAATGTTTTAAAAATTCCTAACTTGCTATGTTTGCATCATAGTGGCTGTTTAAACTATGCCCTTCTCCATTAAAAACTTAATCTTTCGTTTGAGAGATACATCTATGCCCATGCCAATAGTAATTGTTGTATTCCTATGCTGTACGTGTATTTTGATCATACCCATCCAGCTTGAAATTCTTGAAGTGGACTTTCTTTCCCGTTTTACAAGTTTGAAGTTTAATGTTACGTGTAAGTTCCATATATTGTATCCATTGTTTAGCCTTTTTTACTTTGATCAGTTCCATGCTGGAAACCTAAAGGCAGAATTATTGGAACGGTATTTTCCTATAAATGACAAGATCGAAAGCAATTCATTGCCGAAGCCGTGATCGTAGAGGTATGCAGTAAATATTGAGGCCCTTCCATTTTAGCCTCAATAATATTAGAAAATTGAATTAATGCTAAAGTAAGGATAAGTACGTCGTTCTTACAATATTTTAATAGTTCATGCTGAAAATCAGATATATTTTTACTTTCAACTCATTCATGATGCCATGCAGCAATCGCTTCCCCCTCTTTTTTGGATTTGCTCTCAATATCGTAAAACTCAAGTTTTGGATACAACCCTACATAATTTTGGTTTTGCGGTCTATTAAAAAATGTGGAAAATCTAATTTTTAAGCGATTCCCGCAAACCTAGTGTTTTAAGTAAGACAGCTAATCGAACTCCCATGAATAGAAATATATCGCGAAAGATAATATTATTTCTAGGTAACTGTATAATTTTATATCATCGACTGATAATGTGAGGAACCAGTTGTTGACGTTCTAATAGGTTTCGAGCAACAAATGAAGTGTCAAACCCTGATCCATTATAAGAAATTGCTACCATCTTTGTAAACTTTTGACCTTGCGAGAGTACATGATCGATGAATGTTTCCATATTATCAAAAAAGTCTGTTTTCCTCAGAACTTCCCAAAGTAGTACATTTAAACTTTTGATCATGTGTATATTTGCATGAGTAACAACGATGAGATGCACAAATTAGGTTAGCCAACAGTTCACATCCCCCTTTTTCATCTAGACGCTTACTTTCAATATCAAATACGATATACAAGAAATCATTCACCTTTTTCGAATTTGTTGGCTTTACAAAACAGACATGTGTTTCGTCTACATATTCTAAACACACTTTACAAAAATGTTCACCACAACTATGTTTCGAGCTTCTAGTACGTCGACCGAGTTTTACACCACATTCAGAACAAAGTTGCACATTTTCACATATCGATTTACGTTTTGCTTTTGTTAAATCCTTTTCAAATCATGTCTGATTTACAAAATAAACATTACTCTTATCATAGTAAACTGTCGTTACATTAACACTTTTTGAAAGAGGAAGATAGTGTTCACATTGACTACATATATATTTACACTTATGATGTCGACGTTCAATACACGGAGTAAGGCAATGATCGCATATACCCATTTCTTCCTAAAAATGTGGTAATAGTTTTAATTACATCGTAATAATTGTCTTCATACCTTGACAATCTTTTTATTAGGTGTCGGTCCTACATATTTTTTCATGTGCTCTAGTGCTGAAGAAACGACTATAAACAATAATTTGATAACCATTCCCCCAATATTTTGGAAACTTGTTTACGTCGTCTATACTACCACCATTTTCCTACGTACATCTACATTTGCATAATAACATAATTCTGCTGCGTCATGTTTCCATTTTTCAGATGAGTTTTCATATATCCCGCTTTATCAAATGCTTTATCTGCTCGTAATTGTCCTAATACTAATGCACATGGAAGACAGTCAGGAATTTCGTCAACGTTTATAATAGCCTTCAGCAAATAGTCTGCTTAGCGTTACGATCCCGTCCCTGTACCCGAGTAGGTTCGGTAATATCAACTTTAATTGAAATATTATCACCCAGTAAGAATTGTTTATTTGAATTTAACACATCCTTAAAATCTGATCAACAGTAAGATGTGCACGTACCCTAATTGTAATATATTTTGTCTTTAATACTATACAAGTTGAACTTTCTATCGTAAAATTACCAGAGATGCAGGATCGGTACCAGCAAGTAAATGCTGCATGGCAAAATCAAACAAGTTGTTTATGTACTGTTCAGGATCATGAATAGATGTTAACAATTACTTGATCGTAATTTCAAGTCCGCGCAATGGATAATTCCGGTATGATTTCGGTCGCTCACTTACAATTTGAAAATCACTTTGTTAACTGACACCATACATCATATCCACATGACGTTTTTTCCACACGTCCATCTGAATATCATTCGCAATGCCAATAAAAACATCACCATAATTGTCACCGCACATCTCAGCACTCACTTCACAGTTCACACAATATCACTTTCCGTTCCTTCAACTGCATCATACTTGTCTAATCAAAAAAATCCATAGCATCATCCGGAATAATGTTAGTAACTTCATTTTCGAAAGATTCAATATAATAATAACATGCCAACTGCTTGCTTTCTATTCAACCAATAAACGCGTAGTAGACAAGATCAATAATATCCTGTAGAATTACACATGCCTGTAGTACACTTTCTTCATCATTCCAATAGTAATATAACAGATAGTTAAACAACAGTTCAGTATCATTTTCTTGAGGCTCAAACCCTAGTATTTTATAATAAGAAAAATGCCTCCTGCTTGAGGACATTAAAGGATGGCTTGAAGATCATCATATCCTTGAATTTGCTGAACACTAAGAAAAAGATTAACTTGGTTATCCATGACGAAGTGAAAAACGTTAGCGGGAATAATTTTTTTCACAAGAGTGACAGGAAATGCTTTCATAGTAACATACATGCATCTGCACAATCTACTTACAACGAGATGTTTGTATATATGTATATTTCTTTGTTGACTCTTTGAATTTTAACAACTACACATACTATATATCATACGATCTTGTTCATATGCTCTGTTCTTCAAATAGAAAAATAGAAAATTGTTTATCTTCAAATTTGAGATCATGTCCTGTGGTCAGGTCTTTCCAAGACAAACATTTATTTGGTTACCCTAGAGTCTTGAGTTGTATCCTCCAGCCCTATTATTATTATTTTATTCATTTTCCGTAATTGCCATGTGCGTGCACACATCTCTCTCAAGCAATTATATTATTATCTCGAGTAGTGCTCAAAAAGCACCAATTAGGTACAATTTTCTTATACGTGCAACAACTTGGAAGATGTCTTACGGGGAACCCCACCTCCAAAATGGTCTAAAAGTCATAACCATACTACAACTAGTGCTGCCATCTGGTGCCAGTTAGGGTACTAACAATTAATAACTAAAACTCTGCTTTTCATCTTCTCAGTTTTTATGGGCAGGGGATATCCGCAGACAGCGTGAAATCAGTATAGCCTCGCAGTTAAATTGACGATGGGTTTGTGTACTTCTTTGTCTTTTTGTTTTCATTCACGCCTAAAAAGTGTACTGTCCTGGATGATTTATTCACGACTCAGCAAACGAGTAGTGTTATCCGCAGAAAGTAACAATGCTTTTGTATTCTTTGATGTTGTTCCTTAATAAATGAAAAGTGTCATAATAATGAAAAGGTAAGTAATCTTTCCTACAAATTAATCGTAATACATAAATGAAACAGTTAAATGATTCCTAACTTTAAAGCAACATACATACATACTGTAAAAATTCATACAGTGGTATTTTATACTTTCTAACACACTGCTCAAAGAGACTTGTAACTTGAAGTGTGCTTACGACATCATCATTCTGAAGTTTCAGCAATGTCTAACTCATAACGTTGTAATCCTCTAACGAATTTTACCTACTGTAATATCATTAGCGATATACATAAAGCCAAATAGCATTCAGCGTGTTAGTATACGTTGTTCATAAAGAATTTAATAATATTTCTTAACAAGTATATAGTATTTTCATTACGATTGTCTATCTGTCAAGTAATATTTGTATATATCATCTGATTTTAATATTTGTATGTATGGAGCAGCTGTAGGGTTCAGTTAAGAAATTCTAACTTATTGACATCCTTCACAAATTTAAAGTCAACATCAACAAGCTTGCAAAAGTAGAATTACAACCTCAAATGACTTTGCAGCAGGACAATTGTAAGCTATCTGTTTTTAGTATGAGCAAAAGTTTTGTTATTCAGTGTTGCAAAATATAATTATGTGACTTATATAGCAAACAATACGTCTATATTATAAAATACTAAATAATAGTGCAGAATATACCACAACATGGGAGACGTACTAGTATATAACTTACGGTCAAAAGGTTACTCTTGCATGTAGATCATAACCCTAATAGTTATGTTACGTGAAACAATTTTCCTCCTTTTTCGCTCTAATAAAATTGATACAAACATCTATAGTAGTATAGAATATCCTCTAGTAGTTAAGAGTATAAAGTATGAAAATATATCTTAACATGGACATGTTGAAATAGCCAGCCTTTTGGGTTTGCGGTCCATAGGTTAAGAACACCCCTATTTTTGTCCGTCTGTCTAATAACTAATAGTATAGAGTATGGAAATATATCTTAACATGAACATGTTGAAATAGCGGGCCTTTTTCGGTTTTCAGTCCTCTGGTTGAAAACCGCGTCTAAGTGCCCTGGGGCGGTTTAGTCCGTCAAAGTGGCTCTCTTTGTACTTCAATCGCCTTCATCCGCACTTGAATTCTCAAAATAATGCATAATATTAGAATGGTCTCTATGATAGCTATAGCACAATTAAGGCAGTCAATTTATAGTAAGCTGGGGACCTACTTTTCAGGATGCCATAATACTTTCTTTCGAAGTTATATAGAAATTTCATGTTCTAGGATGTTCTAAGACATAAATAAAAAGTATTGAAAGGTCTAGAACGGTCAGTAATCTTTAGGTTAGGTCAATACCCTCTAGTTTACGTCATAAGATCAGTAATCTTACGTGGTGGTCAATGACCTATGAGAGATCGACCCATGCTTTCTTTTTTAGTCATGCATAAAATCCATGAAACTGCACGGGACTACTACTGCGCCAGGATGATTCCTTAACTAAATCACCGGCTGCTACTTTTCTATAGTCTATCACGATCTTATCTAAAGATGACAAAAATTTCAAATATATCCTAACCTCTCTTTTATGAGGATAGAAACAAGTATTATTTTTCGCCTTGATCGTATACCTTCAGGAGATAAATATTCTCAGAGATTGTGTTTATCATTCAAAGAGCTGCGCACGTTTGAGTTTCAATTTTAATTTTCAGGCTTTAGGCAATTTTGGCTCAGACCGGATGGATGATTGTTGGAATGAAGAAAGTTAAAGAAACGGAAGAAGTCCAAGAAAATCATGACCACGGTGTTTGTCCACCACAAAGCCTACATAGTGTGGGGAGGGTTTTAACCGACCACACCAACCACCAGATGTGTGCGCTCTAATCATTGAACCACCGCGGCCCCAAAATGCCCACGTATTTAACGTTGCTAATGAGTTTGAACCCCAGAAGCACACCAACGTGTTTTGAACGTTGATTATTTGTTTATTTAGTTGATTAACATTTATTGGTTGAAAATGTACGTTTAATTTTAATTCATGTTTTAACAAATACCTGATATTGTAGATAAGATGTTTGTTCAACGTGGATTTAACTGTTATTTTCAACTATGGCATAGATTTCTTTTCTTCGGATTCTGTCTAATTTAAGAGAATAAAATATGTAATTTAAAGCTAGTTGAATACCATTAACTATTATTCTGTATCCTCTTTCGCATGTTGAAAACACATTGAATTTCAATCTATATTCCAAACGAAATTTGATTTCATTGATAGTACTTTAATGTGGTGTGTTTTAAACTTTTATAATGAACTGTGCACTAGATTAACTTTCCTAGTTAGATGCAAAAATGTGCTTATAATCAAAGTGAAATGCAGTTAATGTGAAGTGTTTTCAACTAAGGGTAAATTTCGCTTCATATGTGTTTTTCTCAGGCGACATATTATATTGTTTGAGAAATACAAGTTTAACACTAGAGCGATGGTTAAATTGTTAAAGAAGAAAGATGCATATAACAAAGAAAGAAGGAAAGTCTTTTTCTTCTTACTTTATGGTAAAACGATATCACTGCGTTCAAGATTGGTTTTTACTGCAAATAACGTCTTTGTAACATAAAGAACACAGTAAACGGATAGTGACTTTCAAGGCGGTTACGTGGATGATTGGGCAACATGTCAAGTTACAAACTAGGAGTGCGGATCGTTCCAACTTCGATTCCCACAGCAGACGGTTGGATAATTCACTGTTGGGAAATTAATACTGTATATCATCTTGAAAGCAACGGTCAAAATGCAGCTTGATGCGTATACCAGTAGACAGTAACCATGCTTTGTTTTGGCCAGCTGAGCCCGTTTCTCCATAATCTGCTTCTTGATTTTAATCTGTTTCTTCTCAACTCTTATTCAACGTCGAATAAACCGTTTAGTTGAACAGGAGGACATTTCGGTATATTTACAATGTGAAAATAACTTTTCGGTACAAACTCTTAATCCCGTATTTTTAATGTATGTATGCTACTGGGGTAGTGTCGTCTTTGTCCGTCCGTATAGATTTTGTATCTTTGGAGTTGCTAGTTTTAAGAAGCCAGGTATTGATGGGTAAATCTATATACATACTGATATATATTGCCGGGTTTAATTCTGTAAATCTGCATTTCTGATTGTTTTTGTGCGGGAAGGAAAGTTGCAAAATGGATGGCATAATAATAAAAAAGAAGGCATAATTATAAACAACTCATTATTATTATTAAATAGCGAAAGGACAAACTGTCGTAATGTGTAGATGGGAAGGGAAAAAAGACGGAAACGGTTAGGTGGAAACGAAAAAGGCAGGGCGCTGAAAGTCATGGACTTAGGGCGCCGAAACGCTTTAATCCAGCCTTGTCCATATATCGGAATATAATTTATGATCGCTGCTACTACAATCAGCCACTTGTCTTGAAGATAAAGCTAGGCTACTAGCTGCTTCTTCTCCTGAGTCCGTGCTTGACTCCAGGCTTTGTGATCTTCTCCTTTTGGCCTCCATCTATATAATGAGAGCTTTTGTATTGCTATTGCTTTACATTTTGGAGCAGATGTCGCATGTGTGAAGTTGGCCCCCCAAATATTTGGGCCAGCCGTGATTTTCCTTCGGCTAGCTAGTACTCAATTTGAGCTGGTTTGGCTAGCCACTTTCAGCTTTTGGGGTAGTCAAATAAAGGTTATAGGGGTGTCCAAAGTTTGGAGGGCTAACTTCAAGCTAGCCCCCCAAATGTTTGGGTTAGCCGAGATTTCACTTGGGCTGGTTAGGACTCATTTTGGCCTCGCTGGGCTAGCCACTTTCAGCTCTTGTGCTAGTCAAATAAAGGAGATGGGAGTTTCCAAATTGTCCATAATGTGGAAACTGCATCTTAACGATCCTCTACTGAAACTTGGGCCAGGCGAGATTTCACCTGGGCCAGTTAGAACTGAATTATGGGCTGGTTGGGCTAGCCACGTTGAACATTTGGGATAGTCAAATAAAGGAGATAGAGGTGTCCACAATTTCTATAATGTGGAAACTCCGTCATTCTTAACGACCCGCCACTGAAACTTGGTCCGGACGAAATTTCACTCGAGCCAGTTCGAACTAAATTTGGGCTGGTTGGGTTAACCACTTTTAGCTCTTTGGCTAGTTAAATAAAGGAGATAAGGGTGTCCAAAAATGTGTCCATGCATACTTTTTCTCAAGATGACAAGGTCTACAACATATTATGGTTTCAGGCAATTCCATCGAAATCCGATTTCCATAAGGTTTTTGCGGGGTCCCTTATTTTAAGCATTCTTTTCTTTGAAAACCCCTGATCCACAGAAATTCAACACAATTTCTGCTATTGCACACGCATTAGCACTCGGTATGTAACCTCATCAGATGTACATTTTTATGGACTTTTTCTCTCTAAAAATCAGGAACCCATGAGCTCCAGTAGCACGTACGTTCAAAATACATGGATTAAACATTAGTACCGATACGTTATTTTAACATTGTAAATGTACCGAAATTTCGTCCTGTTCAACGGCTTCTTCGACGTTTAATAATGGTTGAGAAGAAACTAGTTGAAATAAAGAAGGGTACGATGATATTGGCCAAAACAGAGCATCGTTGTTGTCTGTTGGTATACACATTTAGTTGTACCTTGTTCTTCGCTTTCATCACACTATACAGTATTAACTTTCCAACAGTAAATAATTCAAGTGTTTGCTGTAGGTTCGAAGCTGGAACTTTCCATACTCGTCGTTGGTAACTCGACAGGTTACAACTGGACCACGTAATCACCATGGGATCCACCCCTCTTTACGGTACCAATAATTAAAGAAAATACAGTCTTGAAAACGCCACAAATCGAGACGTATAGGTTAACCATCATGTAAGAATAAGAATAAGGAATACTTTCCCTCTCTTTGTTATATGCATTTTTCTTTGTTTAACACTTTGACCATCACTATACTACTAACTGTGTATTTCTCAAGAAGTGTAATATGTCGCTTTAGAGAAACGCATACAAAGCGAAATCTATGTCATAATTGAAAATGAAAATTGCAAACACTGCACATTATCACACTATTAAGGAAATTAAATGTTCGGTGAAATATAGTTTAAAGTTCAATCTGTTTTCAACATCCAAATGAAGAACATGAGAAATGTAGTTAACCTTTCTATTCACTTTTAACCACAATTTTTATGCAATTAACTTGGAAAGATAATCTAGGGCACAGTTCAATATAATAGCTAGAAGCAGGTAATCATAACGTCCTATCATCGAAACCTAATTTTCGTTGGAGCATAGGTTGAAATTCAACCTCTTTTCAACATGCAAAAGGGAATACTAAATAGTAGTTAATGGCATTGAATACCCTTTAAATTTAATTGAGTTCCACTAAATTAGAAAGAATCCCATTAAAGGAAATATGTACCATGGTTGAAAGTAACAGTTAAATCCACGTTGAATTACATATTTTCAACAATACCACGTTTTTATTGAAATATGATTTAAAATTAAACGTACTTCTTTTCAACCGATAACGTTTAATCAACGAACTAAACCAAAAGTCGACGTTTAAAACACGTGTGTGTGCTACTGTAAGGTGCCTATGGAATTATAGAAAATTTAAGAAATGAGAGTCAGTGTGCAGTTTATTTAAAGTTCAATTCATGTCACAACATTTTATACTCTATTTATTGTAGGAAGAAAATCTAAACTCAACTGAAAATTTTCTGTCAAAATCCCTACAAAAATACTTAAATAATTATGCACTACGTCTCGTAGCAAAATGAGTACAAAAGTGTAATTGGCACTCTTTAAGCACCTTGGGAGGTAAAAGCGGTAGCGCGTGGAACCGAGATCAAGAAACCTTCACATCTCGCATGTGCCTTCCACGGTGCATGCGTCTCGCACAAGGGATAGCTTTACATTTACTATTTTCCCGCGGACATTTTTACGAACCAGGACCGGTCCGTAGACCGGCGGTTTAAAACCACTGCTATAAAGAATTTATTTTTAGTCAAGATATTCCACCATCCAGCCTATGACGTCATATAAGTTTTATAGCAAAACTCACTTCAGATCCTTAGCTTCCAACCTGCTCAATTTTCGAAATTGTAATATTGTTCTGTGACTTCCCAAAAACAACGCAAAAACTGGAGGCGAGCGCAGGGCAGACTCTTAACTTGTCTATCCAACTTAATATGGAGTGTGGCACAGTGCGGCCGATTCAAACACAATCTGGCCAAAAGTAAAAAAACTCAAGCAAATGATCTCAAAATCTGTTCTCGTATTTTTTTTTGTCGCTGATTACGAATCTGATGTCAGAGTTAAAAACTGTGGCCCCCTTCGTCCCGTATTGACAACCCCTATTTGTGAAACAGCTTGTATATCATGTTACAATCAAGATACATATAATTTTCATGTTTTCTTGGGTCGCTGATTACGAATCTGAAGTCAGAGTTTTAAATTGTAACCCCCTTAAAAACATTTTAACACTTTAGCGTATACTTAAATTATATTTTTTAAATGATATATTACGTTGTCTTTTATAAATGATTCCTGATTGGATGTAAATCCAGTGACATTTAATAAATATATTTGCAAATGCTTTGTTATATAATAACGAAATTATGATAAAATTAATTTTAAAAAAACAGTTTTTATTAATTATAACCAAAAATCAATTTATTGTATTAAAATGTAATTACAAAAAAAATCTGTTGCATCGTCAGGCGATAAATTTACAGATGCATCAGTATCATCTCATGTCAAACATTCTGAACCTGAAACATTATTTGGTACATCTTCTTGACTAACTCTCACAGTTAGTTGGAGCCAACAGCAAACTAAAACTTCAGATGACAAGTCTCTCTCTGCTCTCTCCATCTCTCTCTCTCTCCCTCTGTATATATGTCAGACACGCGCGCACACACAAACGCAAACATATACACACTTATCCCATGCCTTCCAATTTCTCTTCTTTTCAGGTTAGATTTGTCAAAAACAACTTTGAACGATGCATACATTTTTCGCTTTTCATCTATTCGTTTATTCTGATAATATAAGTTTCACTCGCTTTGTTTCTCTTGGAGCGCTGCCCCCAGGCTCTTGGGGGGCTACGTCCTCATAGGGGAGGTTTGTTTCCTTTATTGTAACCTACTCTTGGTCATACATCTTCATACAAAATTTCGTTTCTCCAGCTTCAGTGGTTTGACAAATGGGTTTTGGGTGACCATTTTGGATGAAAGATGACGACTTTTTCAAAATGTTGTAATATTTTCCTAAACTACTCGTGATGATACACTTTATGCCAAATTTCGTATGTCTTGCTCAAACGGTGTGGAAATTTGTTTTTTTCGGTCCACCAATTTTGATCCAAGATGGCGTCTTTGGTTCCTTTTTGTAATATTTCCTTAACCTACTAGTGTTAATATACCGTCATACCAAATTTAGCTTCAGTAGCCCCAACGGTTTAGTCTGTGTATTCTATATAACAATGTGTTTATGGGCGGCGAATTTGAATCCAAGATGGTAACTTTTTCAAAATTTCGGATTTTTCTTTTTATCTACTAGTATTGATATACCATCATTCCAAACTTGGTGTTTATGGCTAAAGTATTTTAGCCTGTGAATTATGTCGAGTAAGTCAATCTGTCAGTAAAGTAGTTAGTGACAATGTGTTTGTCAAAAAATTGAATAAAAAAGAAAGGCAGCTATTTTTTTATATATTGAAGAAAATACATTTAACTATAACTTAAAATAAGTTTGTCACCGGAACAACAACTAACAACATAACTTTTTCATAATAATTTATCGTATTGTAAAGATTTCAGTTAATAAAAAATCAATAACAATTATTGTTTCACTAATAATTTATAATTGATAAATTATTATTTTGTGTTTTTTTTTTATCCTACGTACATTCAGACATTGATTCCATTCAGTTTCATTATAATCTGCTTCAATCTAAAGTTTTATACAACTTTCAACACGTGCGTCGTTTACTGCATCAGTAACACAATCGATGCCAATCGAAAAAACGTAGCTTTGCGACTACCATTCTGGGATAGGTAAAAAGAAATAAACACTTTCATAAGTATTTTCTGTCCTTTACGAATATACTGTAATCAGCCAAACACCAAAAATTCCCTAACAAATTACTTTTTTAACATATTACCAGCTTTTTTGGAATCGGCCGCACTGGGTATCGCCTTCTTCTAATATTCATGTAATTATCAATAAAATAAGTGAATTAGGAAAATATTATTTATGGGATAGAAGCACGTTTGCTATTTCGTGTACCAATTATTACAAAGCATTGTATTCCATTGTCTTTTACTCACATAAATCGACATTGAAATTACTATTAATACCTGTTCGAAATAAAATCTCGCCTGATGAAAATATTTGAGGATGAACTTGAAACTAAACCCCAAAAATTTTACGCACCCCTATCTAGCCTATTTCACTGGCCAAAACGTTGAAAGTGGCTAGCCCAAACAGCCCAAATTGAGTTTTAACGGGCCCAAGAGAAATCTCGCCTGGCCCAAGTTTTAGTTGCGTATCGTTAAGATGGAATTTCCACATTATGGACACTTTGGACATCCTTTCTTCTTTATTTGACCAGCTCAAAAGCTGAAAGTGGCTATCCCAAACAGCCCAAAATGAGTCCTACCCAGCCCAAGTGAAATCTCGGCTTGCCCAAACTTTGGACACCCCTATTTCCTTTATTTGACTAGCCCAAAAACCTGAAAGTGGCTAGCTCAACCAGCCCAAATTTAGTTCTAACTGCCCAAGTGAAACCTCGGCTACCCCAAACATTTAGGGCTATCGTGAGGTTAGCCCCCCAAACTTTGGACACCTCTATCTCCTTTATTTAAATAGCCCGAAAGCTGAAAGTGGCTAGCTCAAGCATCTCAAGTTGAGTTCTAACTGGCCCAAGTGAAATCTCGCCTGGCCCAAGTTTTAGTGGCGGATCGTTAAGATGGAATTTCCACATTATGGACACTTTGGACACCAATATCTCCTTTATTTGATTAGCCCAAAAACTGAAACTCGCTAGCCCAACCAGCCCAAAATAGCTTATACCCAGCCCAAGTGAAATCTCGGCTAGCCAAATCATTTGGTTGGATAGCGTGAAGTTAGTCCTCCAACTTTGGACACCCCTATCTCCTTTATTTAACTAACCCAAAAGCTGAAAGTGATTATCCCAAACAGACCAAATTTAGTTCTAACTGCCAACATGAAATATCGGCTAGCCCAAACATTTGGGAGGCTAGCGTGAAGTTAGCCCCCCAACTTTGGACACCCCTATCTACTTTATTTAACAAGCCCAAAAGCTGAAAGTGGCTACCCCAACCAGCCCAAAATGAGTCCTACCGAGCCCAAGTGAAATCTCGGCCAGCCCAAACATTTGGTTGGATAGCGTGAAGTTAGTCCCCCAACTTTGGACACCCCTATCTCCTTTATTTAACTAGCCCAAAAGCTGAAACTGGCTAGCCCAACCAACCCAAATTGAGTACTAACAGGCCCAAGTAAGAACTCAGCTGATCCAATTATTTGTGGGACCAACTTCACACTCGCGCAAATGTCTGTTGTCCAGCCTGTGGAGTATTTGTGGATCAGCGGACCTTCACGGTCTCTCCTGTGTATGGAGAGCTGGTAGACACGTGCATCAATCACTCCAGTATCAACGATGTCGTTCTCAGAGCTCTTATTTCTTCATATGTACTATCGGTGCGTAAACCTTCTGGTTGTAGCCGTTCTGACGGTAAAAGATCTGATGGTATGACACTAATCCTATGGGAAAGAGGAAGGCCTCTATTATGGGATTTTACTTGTGCTTAGACTTTGAACTCTTTCAAATTGGTTTTAAAATTGTGATCAAAAACTTAAATTATTTATTAATATCTGGTTATAAATTTTAAAGTTTATAATTTGTAAATTTATTAATAAATATTTTAAAGATTTATTATGTATTTTTAATTCTATGTATTTTTCTTATTGTTGTGAGTTTGAGATGTGCCACTTTAAAAAAAAAATGCTATATATTTCATTATAATGAAATATGATTATTAATAATTTATGATTATTAATAATTTACATACATATACACAAAGAAACAAAACAAGTTGTTTTTGTCTCTGTGATTTTATGCCCATAAGAGTACTCTGTTAGTACAAAACTCTGACAGACTAAGAACAATGGTAAAAACAAAACACTGGGAAGTACAATAACATAAAGAAATAAAATAATTGAATTTTGTATGAATTTCTGGTTACAACGATTCATAAAGCAGTGGCTAAACTTTTTGTATGTGGTTCCTAAATAAATCTAGTAGATCACACCATCTTATTTTCTGCTATAAGTAAGCGATAATGCAAGGAAATCTTAAGAATGTTGTTTAGACCGGAAACCAGGTGAGACGCTTGTTTTCGTGTTCCTTCAGACATTCGCACTACAGGGACTCTTGTAGGCGATATACATTATTCGAAATCATATTCGATTTCTCCACTTAAATTTCCAAATTATTAAATCTCCAAGCCTTACTGTTTCACCCTTTACGTTTCTTTGGAAGTTACAGTATCTCCAATGCGAATACAAAAGAAGTCAGTGTAGATAAATTACAATACTTTTTTTTTTTTTTTTGGCAGAGCGTATAAGGAAAGCGAATTGACATGGATGTAATATTAGCGCTGTTCTTTTATATATCTCTTCGTGAGTTTCTCGATAACAAGATGCGCATTGTTCCCTGCATTTTGACAATGTAGTTTGATTTTAAAAAGTGTGTTACAGTCTTCACTGAATGTTTAATTACAGCATAAATGTACACCGGTAGCTTAACTAGAATTTAATCCTTCCTGGAAGGAACTTTTCAAGGCCCTTTTCCTAGGACTCTTCTAGCAGCATTTTCCACGTGCAATTAACAAATTTTGCAGCGTGTTAAGCCCACACAACATCTATGCAAAACAGTGTTGTCAGATTCTTTCCAAAGTGGATGAAAATTCCAGTTCAGGAACAAAATTTCCCTCTAACAACTCTGAGGAGATTTTAAAATCGAACTTAAGGTGACTTCTCTTATCATGTTTACACTGCTTTTGCCAATAACTTCATTCTCTTTTATCTATTTATATGTCGTGTGTAGGGCCCCCTGAACACCTGGGCCCAACACAACGCGGGGCCTTGGGGCATTTTAGTTACGCCATTTTTGTACATTGATATAATATATATTTGTTATTCTGTTGACTGCAACAGTTGTTAGAGTAAAGTACAATCTCAAGGTCTCCAGCAGCGATTGTTGTATTCTCTTCAATGTATTTAAGAACACATAAACCAATCTCACTTGAACCTCTATTGTCCTTGCCTTTGTGCCAAAAACAGATTGACACTGAATCATTTACAAGTTCGGTAATCGTAAAGTTATAACAGTTAAGTTTGAATTAGTAATAAAAGAGGAATTCGTCTTCCCTTGTACACGTAAGGAAACTGTCACAAGTTAAATTACTTTGTTCTCCTGTGAAAATGAACCACTTATCCCAGCTAAGATTTGACGTTTCTCTTGAGAAACTACATTCAAAATCAGTCAAATGAAAAAGTGAAACTTCTATCTACTGGCAACCGATGTAGATAGATACACTTGTAGCGGTTCTGTCACAGAAAGAGAATAGTTCTCTAATGCCTTCGATATTTAAAAAAATCTTGCTAAAGTGCGATATATTGATAAAACTAATACGATACAAAAATCTAAGGTGATTTATGAGTTCCAGGATTTTAGTGATGAAAATATTGATGGTACTTTTTAAGAAGAAGAATTACAAGTGCACTTCCCGAAGTTTATGGAAGAGATAAAATCTTACAAACTAAAGGTAAAGGTGTCAATCAGCGTTCACTGTTTCGATGGTAGGGATATCCTTCATCATTTCATTCATGGATTCATATTCCACATCTTATCTTTTAAGTGTGAAAAAGAATAATTATTAACATATACTGGTGGACAGTGGAAAGTTTGACCGGAAAAACATAGAATATAGATTTTATTTCTTAAGACTTCTAGATATAGTAAAGTGTGTCGGCCTGGGCTTTAGATAGATAAAGGTTATAAATAAATTAAAAAAGAGTAAAGTGTGCTTTTTGTGGTTTAGAACTCACAGAATGAGAACCGGGTGATAATTTAATGAAAGAATAATCGTTCGAATACATATTGTCTTCTAATAAAAGGTTAGGATAATGGTAATATTCGCATTGTAAAATCTATTTGAGGATATAATGTTTGCTGAATGGATGTACTACAACGTTATTCTATGCCAAAAGATATAAGGGAGAAGATGGTTTACACAATAAAGTATGGCAGAATAATAATAGATTGTAAAATATCATAATATTGTAAAGGTAAAATGAATGATCCATATCTTCAATATTATTATCATGAAGCTGCTGCTGGTGGTTTAAATGTATATCAAGGTGCCTTATTCTAACAAGGATATGGAATCGGTAGTTTTCTAGGTGGTTTATTTCACAGTATTTTTCCACTACTAAAAAGGTAAAAAAAGAAAAAAAAGAAAAGAAACTGTTGGAAAAGAATGATTACGCTCAGGTGTTAATGTATTTGGAGATGTTATAGAATAGACCCATTGATGTGTTTTAAAAATACAGTGAGGAGGAACAAAAAATGTATTTTAAAAGCTCAAAATAAAATAAATGAATTAGCAGCAGGAGGAGGATCTCAAAAGAAAAGGAATAAGAAAATAAAATTATAAAACTACATATTCCATTAATCATAACAAAACATCAAACTAGTGACTTTTATATCACGCTATGTAGCAATAGTTCCATGCAGTATTTCACCAATAACACTGTAGTTTGTTTTAGTACTAAACTATTTTACCCCGTTGTTGAAACGATCATAAAGGCTACGAAACAGCTGTTGTCGAAATGCATTGACCCAATTCTTTCCATAATGTGTCACGGCACACAAATAAAGTTTACTATCATACACCAAATGAGGAAACGTGGAAAACATTTACTATTTGGGAATCAAAATATCAACGACAATATTTCAGAATTTAATAATAAAAGTGGTCAAATAAATTTACATATGAAAATAAAACCATGAGAGAAATGAGTAGAAGTAGCCAATGTAAAAGGAGATGTAGAGGGTGTAGAAGTTATGTTATCTCCACAATTAGTTACAATATTAACATTTAACGAAGTGCAGGGGGAAATATTCCAGATATCCGTCATAGTGGATATATCCCTGATTTACATAAAACATTTCCTACTGAACTGTATATTTACAGCGATATTATACAACTGCAACTGGTAGGTTGCTATTACTCAGTTATTACGTATAGTGAATATAAATTGTGATGATAATAATACACAAATATATGGAAATCCTTGTTCGGTTCCTCTGCAGAGAAATCCATTTGATCTAAGAGATAGTGGAGATTCAAATTCGTTTTGCAGTATTTGGCTCTGTTTATCTGAAGCTCCATTTTCGACGTAGGTTATCAATACAATATTGTATTGAAAAAAGGGGAAAGAATTAGACAGTAGCAAAAAAAATCATGCAGTGTGAGTGTACGAAATCAGATTTGTATATTTTTGCCACGCTACCCACTCAAATAAATATTCTGAATAATAAAATCGTAATGTATAAACCTGTTGCAACTATTAAATATAATGCCCCTATTGGATTTGTGGTGCCCAGACATAGAGATGTCTATATTTATTTGCTAACTGTGATATTCGTAAATGCAAAAATTGTAAAATCTGATGGAAATAACTTAACTTCGGCCGATGAGAAAATATTGATAGAACCTGTGAACTATTTCTTGAGCGCCATGTTTATTAGGGTTCAAAATTATCTATATAAAAAACTCATTTCATTTTCATCACATGCATACCCTTATCGGTCGTATATTCAGAACCTCTTAACCCTCGGATTACCAGGCGGGGTCCATTTCGGGCCCCAACTGGGTTTTTCCTTCAGCATTTTTTAAATATCAATTCACGAAATTTCATATTCCAGATATGCCTACATAAATGTCAACAGCAGATGCAGCCAACAATAGAAAGAGCAAAAATATTATTTCTTAAGAGAAAATACCTTTAAAACGACTGGGGTCCATAACTTTTGAGTTTTCACTACTCGTTAGCTTGGTGGCTGAATTGAAAAAAAAACTGCGTTATATATTTGAACAATATTATGTTTTCTGTATGTTTCTTGTATGAACATAGGTAAAAACGTGAAAAAAAGAACCTTACAGTATTATTTTATTAAGTAATCTTCATTTATTATTCATATTTTTGTTATAGATAGGAGGTAGCTCTCAAACCCGTTTACTAGTTTTCGAGATTTACTAATCTGTCATTATAAGTAAATAAATCTACTTCAATGAATTAATATTGGTGCTCGATATAAAATATGACTTCATGGTGTCAGGTAATTACTATGAAAACCAGACACAACATAAACACAAAAAATATCGCTTACAATACGCCAAAAATAGCTGGGGTCCAGTATGGACCCCACTTGGTAATTCATGTTTCTGAAATATCTTGGGAATCCTATGGTTAAATTATGGTGCTGATAGAAAATCCACGCATCTTCAAATTTCATTGTGGTTAAAAAATACGGCCAAGTATAAAGATAGTTTTTGTGGAACGTTGTGTTGTAGCGGGATTAAGTAAATCCTTTGAAATGTTTGCCTACACTCACGGGGACGTTTTTACGCAGGAAAATATCTACTTAACGGAATTCAATTGAATATTAAACTAATTCCAGCCAAAGCTACATGTTGTCTTCTGAGTAAAGTTAGGCTGAAGGAGAAGTTGTTATTGAAGATGCTACGTTAATGGTAAAAAATTGTTTGTCACCGGCGGTGAAAATAGCACATAATAATGTACTACAAAACCCCAAAGTGCGTGCTAGATATTTGCTTACAAAGGAACAAGTTAAGACAGAAGCTATTTGGAAAGGTTTTATGGACACCTCACTTACTTATTCATTTTGAGTTATAATTCCTAAGCTAATTATTATTGAGTTTATTAATAATAATGTATTCAGTGGTACTATTACAACTAATCCGTTTAAAATCAAACATTTTCCTATTAATTTCATTAGGCTATATAGTAGCAGTGGTGTACATTCGTGGAACTTTTAAACCGGTTTCTAGCCTTAGCTACTGGACCTATCAGGCTGTGGTAGTTGCATAGAGGTGCTAGAAAGGTAAGGGAGGTCTCCGAGAACTATGGAGGTCGTATATGTAATAATAGAGAAGATGTGTATTAATCACTGAATTATTATTTTTTTTTATCCGCCATATTATTATTTGTGGACCGGCTCGTAACCGAAGATACAATCCGGTACTAAGCGCCCACACCGCCCGCCATGCCCCTGTGAAACCTGGTATTTACGGTAAAGTGTGGAACACATCATATTAGAATACATTTTATGTAGTATATGGATATTTATTGACAAATTAGGTTTATTTTTCGGATGGCTTACATTATTTTATTTTGACGGAGAATGCATTCGCCGTCATCGCGAAGCACACAAATGATATGTCTTACTCATAGAAGATCGTATGCTCAACTATTTTTTCTGTTATATATTTCGATGTTTGTCGCATGCGCAAAGTTGTTTGTTTTACACCTGAGGAGAAAGAACCTATTGTTTGAGGCTTGGAGCGTATATGGACATACCCCGGCATTTCCAAGAATTTTCCTGTTTGCAGGTGTTCGTTTGTTTTTGTATTATCCCACTTACGGTGGTCGGGAGGAGGTTTTTCTTTATGTCTGGCGTTTGATTGACGTGGCGCCAATTGATTGACATTTTTAATATGTTAACATAAATTCGACGCGAAGCAAGAGGGAAATATTCTTTGATGCTCTAGACAAGATAGAACATGTTTCTTTTGATATTTGCCACATAGCAGGTGTTTGTGAATTTTTTCTGTCCTCTTGATGTTTACAGGAATTTTTGTGTTTGAAAGATTTTTAAATTCTGTATAATAATATTTTTTGTGTTGTGTTAGAACTAATGTTGCACAATATTGCGTAATACTTACCATTTAACTTAAATTGTCTTCTACTACCTTCCGCTGCCTTCATTATTATCTTTTCGTCTTTCACATTTTGAACCATCTTAAACTAATGCATAATTATAAAATAAATATATTTATATACACTCTACCTTTTTTGCTTTCTTTCATGGATTTTTTAAAAAACAAAAGATATGGTTTTACCTTTATACGAAAAAACTTTATTTGATTTTTCTTTTCGTTTTATAATATTTTACAAGAGATTTTACAACTTCATCGTTTTTTTAAGAATGGTAGTATGAAAAAAAGAAATAGTCCACAAAGAATAGACTCTTCGCGAAGAATATGAGTTTTATTTACATTATATAATTTGCAATTTCGTTAAAAAACTTTTCAATTGGTTTAGTAGGAATAGTTCCAAAGCTATCAAAATATGGGCCCCGCCCATATTTATTAATATATATAGCAGCCCAGTGAGTTCCCGGGGAACTTGATGTACTCAAATTTACTACAAGCGCCGCCGGATATTCAACTTGTTTTGGTAAAGTGTCCACTGAATAAATTTCAGTTAGCGTAGTTGAAATAGTACAGTCCTGAAGCACAATTTTTAAAATCTGATCAGTCCACATTTGAATCACTTTCACTTATTGGTGTTGGTTCATACACTGTTCTGTTTTCAGGTAGAATAAAAGAACGTAAATGATAATAAGTTATATAGTATGCGCACACTGATGCTTCTTTTAAAGCACAACGAAAACTTCTAAACTGATGAAGATGGTGAACACAATTTTGTGATGGAAATGATAACGCTATATATTTTGGACAGTCCATGTCTTCCAAATTAACCACTGTTCTTTCTAGAAGAGAATCTAGATATATTTGCCGTGCTTTGCCGTGAGTGAATAGACAATGACTGTGCGAGGTATACATGGTAACTATCTTATTAACTTCGCTGTATTCTACTTCGCCTTCTATCTATTCTAGATCAAATACTTGCTGGCTTAAATAATTATTTGTATATCTTAAACTAGGAATATTTTTTATATCAAAAATGGATGTTTAAATATCCAACTTTGAAAACTACTGCTATCTACGTGAACTATGGCTAGTTCTTTGACTTTGAAAATATTTTCTTCATTATCATCGAAGGGTGAAAAGTTTACGACAGTTCTCATCGTTGATCGTAGACTAAACTAAATTTTACATGGTATGATCCGTATATACATTTCTATCCTTATCGATCTGTATAAGGGAATCAAAATGAGTGTAAATAATACATAAAATAGATTGTGCAAGATTTTGACTGAACCCAATTTGGAGATTAACGGCAGAAACATTAATAATATCCCATGTAGAATCATCTAAAGTATTAGTAGGTGAAAGTAAAAATGCATAAAGAGTATATCCATGAGTGTAATCAGGATATGTGACTGTATGACTTACATTTTCATGAAATATACCAGTTCCAGAGAATAGGGTGTGATAACTTTGAACGTATAGTTGATTAGCATAATCCGGAGTAAGAGGGGTGGGAGGATAAAATTGGGAACCAACTTGTACTTGCAACTTATTAATATTAAAAGTTTCAAAGTGGAAGGGATTTTCATGGTATTTTCCATTGAATGCAGTATTTGCAGAAAAACCTATAATGAAACCCTTTGGCACATTTCCAAGAAATATATTATCAAGATTATAGGAATCAACATTTGCAGGAATAGTAATCACTGTTGTTTCAACTCTAGTCAGTGGAAATTTTGCAGTATCATGAGTCATAAAAATGTTTAATTGTAAAGCCAAATCAGCAGAAATATTAATTCGGCGAACATAAAGAATAACCTCTTCCAGTTTAAATTTAAATGTAGAATTTTCAGCTGCCATTAAGCAGAATGCATCTTTACTACGACTTAATTTTATACGAAGATTTATTTTATATTGGAACAACTCCAGAAATATCTATATGAAGTAGTCCATACATATCACTGGAAGTGGTACCAGCAACAAAAGATTTACGTTTATAATAACCAGCATTGTTTTCATTTAGACTATTAAAATGTCCTGCAGTATCCTTATACCACAATTCAGTGGTTAAATGATTTTTGCTTGCATCTTCAGAATAATTAAGTAAAGTTTCATAGTAAGCTCTAAATGGGTACGTACCATTTGAAGAATAAATATTTTTTTCATTTCAAGAATCATCGACTTGCGTAAAAAGAGAATGTGAAAAGTTATTCACAGGCGCTACATTACCTGCCACAACGGCCGGTGGTCCTTGTGCTGCTACTTGTAAATTTTCTCCATTTCCCCTTAATACTTTAAACTTGATATGTGCAGGAAGAATATATTCAGCAGGGACAATAAATTCTATAGGTCCATCAGAAGAAAGCGATGAAATTGGTCGATACTCTACCATTCGAGATGATTCAATAGCAGTTTGTGTCATAGGGACAGAAACTAGATCGAATTCATTTGTACAGCATTCATTAGTTTTAGGTATAAGAAACGATATTTTTAACTGAACATATCTCTACTCTTTCTTTTATTACAAAAACGTCGTCTTTTTAAACATTGTGGTCCAATACGTACGGAAGAATTATGTTTTCGTGCCGTATCACTGCCACTAAGCTACTGAATGACTTTATTTTCAGCTTTAGTTCTTAAAGATGATCCTGCTTCCCGAACACGTGCTTTTAAAGATTCCTTAATAAGCCTATTTTCAGCATATCTTCTGCAACTTGTATTCCAGTTTGTAAAGCTTGTCGCCCTACAGCTTTTGCTCCTTGTTTAAGGAATGGCATTGCAAATCGAAACAACCCGCGAAATAAACTCCATATCCCATGTCCCCGTTGATAAACAGGTCCTGCAATGTAAGGTATACCTTTACCTCCATGCATAACTGGATAGGATTTCATTTGGATCAGCGCTTAAAGTGAAGTGTTACGGTCAATGTCCCGGATGCGAATGGTAAATATCGACTTGCATGGTCTTTTAGTAGTATTTCTACAGTGTCAAATGAAAGTTTTGCAAGTGGAAAATAATGCACATGCTGAAAAGTTATAGTTTGTAGTTTTCCATTATAATTAGCGGTGATACTTACAATTCGTAAAATAGGTGGTTTTGTATCACAAACAAACTGAGGCTGAATAATATTTTTATAAACAAACAGTTGATGGGGATATCCAACGTTTAAAAATGGCTGTTTAGGAATACGACTATTTTTTAAAATATTAATATTAGGTCCAAAACCTAATTGTAATGTAATATGGGTGATAAATGTAAAGATTTTATACTATCGTCAACGTGTACAGTAACAATGGTTGAATCCTCAAATATTATATTGAATTTATTTTTTGTTCAATTCATCTAGCAATGGTTCAACGGTGGAATAATATCCTTGTGCTATTTTATGTTTTACATTATCATACCATATTATATTTTGACCTGAAACAACATTATCACACGCTAAGGGAATATAAATTTCACTTAATCCTACGATCCACGGATCATTTAAATGTATTCGATCATAAGAATATTGAGAAAATGTGTTGAACTATTATTAGAATAACTTTCAATACTTCCATTACAACTAAGTGTAATGTAAAAGCTATCGTCACTACTTTCAGAAATCATTTTCTTTTAAAATGTAGTGTCTCGCATGAAGTTCCAAATTGAAATGGCAACTTTTCCCCCTGCACATCTTTTAAGTCTAGTTGAAGAGTATCAAACTATTTCTTTTCAACTCTAACCTATTGTGGACAATCGAAAATAAAAGATTTTATTTTTCCGTAATGATAATTTTGTATTCCAATTTTTCGAATTAGCTTCCCATAAACATGTTGATCTTTTACAATATCAGTGCAAACATTTATTTCTGAAGGAATAAGATAATCAAGATTTGTGTGGAAAGTTGCTGGAACATTTAGAAACTGGTTTCTTTTTCGGATTCATGAGATAAAAGTGAATTAAACGTGTATTCACTTTAGGATCATTAGTAAATCCTAAAATATTTTGCAAACCCGTACGCATCGCGAAAAGATATTGACGTTTAGGACTTCGTTTATAAAAAAAATATAAACTTTATCTCTACTTCCCTCATATTAAATAAGATAGGATTTTTTCTATTACTACAGGATCATCATTGATCATGTGTTCAACACTAATCATTTCTACATCATGAAACTTTTTATTGAGAATACTGATATCATCAAATATATGTAACGTTCTTTTATCGTCATATTCTTTACCCATTTATTTAGGTGAAGTCGTAAGAATAATATCTAAAACCGAATGTATTGATTCATAATACCCGGCTTGAAACTTTATAGTATATTCTACTATATTTTTATCAACTAATTGAATAATAAGTTCTTTTTTTGAATATTATAAAAACTCCACGAAATAGAAGGTCCACTTAAACCTAATTTCCCGTTAAATGAATTGGCTGACAAAGTTTCGTAGTATACGAAATTGTTTTATTTTCAAGAATATTATTGCAAACATTTGATGGCAAGGTAACATAAAACTCATCGGCTTGTTTACGACTGATCCAGTTTTCGTTGAACCCAACTATTAATAGATGGGTAACCTAACTATTTTACATATATCCAGCCTTTTCTACGTTTTAATACTTTTCAATTAAATAACTTTTCTGTTTTCCTACAAATACTTTTTGCAATTCTTGTTGATAAAATCAACCTGCTATACGTTCACCATTAAAATCTCGAATTGTATAAGTCAATTAATTACTTTGAATACACTGATCCACAATAAACATATCACGAGACCATTTCGGTAAATATCCTTTTTCCAATTTATGTTTATATTTACTGACTCGAACGTAATCTCTCGTTTCAAATTTACATTTCTGCTTAACTTTCTCTTCGTGTCCGTATAACCTTTCCCAAATTTCATTAACATTAAAATCATTTACTTGTACAGGTGCATATTGAGTGGAAGAATGTTTCGTATGATTATAACTTTTTACAAGATCTTGCAAAATATCAATATAGTGATAAGTATTTTCAGCAGCAGCAGTATTTATATATTTTTCCTTCAAAGTGCGGATATATAGTTCTACGAAAGCAGCCATGATGTCAGAATGTACACTATAATGGTTCACTTCATATTTTTGAAAAACATGTTTTACATGATGATCATAAAATTCTGTTCCTAAATCAACTTGACAATGAAGTAGAGGTAATTTTCTTTTACTGAATATTGATTCTATTGCTTTTGCCGTGACAACAATCGTTTTATTTTTAACAGGAATAGAAACGGCATAACGACTAGAAGCATCTATGCTACATAAAATATTTTTATATACATCATTATATTTGGTACGTTTTGCATATCTCCTAAATCTGTTTGTATTAGTTCATTACGCGCATTAACATAATATTGTTACTGAGAAAATTTTTACGTGCAAGAGCATGTAAAGTGTATGTATCTTGTGTGTGTATGTATGTGAAACCAAGCAATTATGTAAAATCGATTTTGGTTCTAATGAAGTTCCACTGACAGCTGAGAAAAATAATACCTAGGAGTTATTTCTTAGTAGACCTAAAGAGTTGAGTTTACTTACTACATTCAATTTTACTCAAAACTTATAACATTATTATGGATATTATGAGAACAAGGGACAATCACTTGAGGTTTTTTGAATCCTGCATCACCATCTACATATAGAATATTTAAATAATTACACTCTTAGGTTGAGTAGTATTATTCATATTAAAGTTTTATATTTTTTCTATATTTTTTCACTATTTTTTTTCTATATAAAAATGTATACGCTTGTACCATGTACATATTTACTATTTGGATAATGATGGGTACTTTGATTTATCTCACTAAAATTTTATAACTAAAAGTTGGTTAAATGCTAATACAGCTTCTATTCCTTAATAGAACTGGCAAAGGATATTCGCTCAATTGCAATAACGTGTCAAAGAAACAAAGAATGTATATATTTGCATGCACATAAAGCAAAAGCATATCATTAAAATAAAATATTATTTCCATAACAAGCATTTTCCTTTCGATTTCTTTTAAAATATTTTCCTTGCTTTTCTGTCAAACATAAAACAACCATTGTTCAGAAAACAGATGTTTAAAGTATGGGTAAAACATAAGTAGACCTGTAACATAAGATTATTCGTGAATGTTGTAAGGAAAAAATGAACTAACTAATAACCACAATAACAGATTTGTCAACAACGATTCTTTCATACCTTCTTCAATAGTGCTCAAGAATGTTACCATCAAATTATTGAGAATTTTTTGCTTTACATAAATTATCTAATTATGTATGTGGTAAGTTCTTCTTCGAGAAAGGTAATAGCTAAACTTGATCTCCCAAATTCAATTCATTGCTATGTAAATATGCATCAATATCTCAACAATAACCAAATTAAAAATACTTACTCCTCATTTAATTTCGCTTTCACTTCTTATAGATTTAATTAAACAATCTTGGTTGGAATCTAATAATTATAAAATGAATTGAAGTGACACTGTTGCGAATCTCTTTAATTAGCCAATTTGAGCAATAGTATTTAATTGCCACATGATATAAGTGTAATCATGTGAACAACTGGTTAATATTAGATTTACAAAATGAAACTATAATATCAGAGGAAATCACTTAAGATTGAAATTATCTGCTTTGATATCTCTTTTTAAATTTCAAAAAATCACAAAAAGCTTCTTTTTCTAAAACAACGCTTTGTGATTTTTACTTTATATGAGCCAGTCCAGCAACTGTTGACTTCAGCCCGTCAAGATTATCCGTCACGTTCGAGTTAAAAGACATCCACGCCCCTGCCAGTTCTCGAACCCGGGACCTTCGAGTCGTTGACCTAACGCCTTAAACCTCACGGCTACCCGTCGGCTTTTCTTTTCTAAGATAATAATCCTGTTTTTCTTATCTTATTTAATCTAAGAGAATGTTAGTCAAAGACTAATTTGTCAGGTTATTACACAATCTTTTAGAAAGCAATGAAATACATTTTCAGTTACTCAATCCCGATTATTGTATAAGGGCGCAACATTCCGACTTTCAGATAAAATTGTTTTTATCAAGAAGTATGAAGCATAGCTATAATATGTTGCTACTACTGCAACATGCAGTTTTCAGAGTATGTATTAACTTCGAAATATTTTGTTGTTGTAATAGTAAATACAGGGGTGAAGTGGAGGGTCTGGGCGGGTCAGGGCGCCGTACTTCTTTTAGGTGTCATGAAGCGCCCTGTCTTTTACATAATTTATCTTTATTTCTGAACATATTTTACTTACGAAGAAAATATCTAGAAAAGCGTTAGACTAAATCAGGACATCTGGTAGCCTTACACTACAGGGATACTTATTGTTCGTGTAATTGCCCAGTTAAAAGAATTTAAGAAGTGCCTGCAGATTTTTAGAGAATCTCATTTGTTTCCTTGCTAGGGCTTTCCTGACAAGTATGGTTGATACTGTTATTATTTCTATGCTGCTATGATATAGTCAACAGTAAAAGTTCCTTTACGTGTTGTTTCTGTTATACATGTTGTTTCTCGAAGCCTGGAAGCTGGGTGTGTGTGGGGGGAGCGTGTATGTGAATGTCCAAGTGTTGGAATTTCCTTGAAGTTTTTTTCAAAACAGGACACTTATTTGGACATGTCTATGTTTTTGATAATATGTCTGCGCTTTCTTTTAGTATGTAGTAAAAAATGAAAATATTTTAAAAGTTTCGTATTTTAAATCCTAAAACAGTGAATCCAGAATCATTTTAACTTTGTTTCCTGTGATATTACTAGGCGAAATTTGAATAATTAAATTAAGTGTAGTGATATTTTAACTTCTAGTGCTGTAAGAGAGCTTTCTATCCAGACCTGAAGTTGAATGATTTTAATGGACTACTTCGGAATCTAATTCTATGTCAAAAATTAAAGGAAGTTTTGTCTGATACATTATTGTAGCAATTATTCAATCGACCTGGAAATAAGTTTAAAAGTGTATTGAAAAGATATTTTGAAACTCTGAGACAACGCTTTCAGTATGATTTCGGTTAATAGATGCAGTTCCTACAAACCGTTTCAGGCAAAAGTTTTGAACATATAATCAAAATCTTATTAAAATATATTATGTTCCATTAAAAGAATGCAACTTTGGGTCTGGATAGGTCACTTCCAGCCAGCTTCGGAAGTAGCAAATGAAACGGCAGTTTGAAGAAGGAAACACATCCAAAAATCTGTTTTGTTGGAAATGAACAAAAAGTGTATAACATTTTTATTATTTATTGAAAGGAAACTATGCTTTTACTGAATGTTTAGAACGGTCTTCTGATCCTTGCGTACTGCTCAGACAGTTTCCAGGTATTGTATTTTTTCCTGTGGAATTAAGAAAAGTTGGTTGATTTATTTCCTTCTTCAAAGTTATGTAAAAATCGGCCAGAAAAATGAAAAACGCAATAAGAACCTTCAAATGAGCAGTATTTATAACAAATTTGTGCACTATGAACCATAAATTCAAATTTTTTCCTTGCTCCCAACTGACAGAAATTTCGCGCTGCAAATGTGCAAAACTGCTATTATTCCGTAACAGTTATAGCAATTGTATATATATGGAAATATCGGCTAACAATAGCTGTGAAAATAGCAGTTTATAAAAAAAACATATCTAAATGCGTGTTATTTATTCCCGACCGAGAAGAAGCAGTTTAAAACATTATTTTAGACTAACATATTTACCTGAATTCTGTTACATCTGCAGTAGAGATACGGACTAAGATAGTTTAGTTCATACAATAACTGTTATAAAACTATCCTATGTAATTGTCGGAGCTTGAACTAACTGGTTTAGAGGAAACAGTATATCAAAACACAATTAAATCAGGAAAGTATTAAACCGTGGGTACGGTGGAGTGAGGGAAGCGTAATTCAGTTTCAAGCTGAATTAGTATAATATTTTATGCGTGATTATATGTTTATGAAGTACACCGACGAACTTCTAAAAGTGATTCGTCACATCGAAACCAAAAGAAATTCCTTAGAAGATCTTTCGAAATGCTCATCATTTCGGAGCTACAGGTTACGAAAACGTGGGAAAAAGAACTTTACAACTTCATGGTTCTATCACAAGAACAGTAGAGCTGAGGCGACATGGTACCGTAAAGAACTTTTAAATCTACACTATCAGAAAATGCATATTTCAAAATTCCGCAAAGGGCGCGCAAGGGATTCCCAGAAAATCTCTGAAGTAAAGGTGGGTGAAAATGAGCATGAACGGGAATGTTTTCCAACAGGAAATAATAATTTGTTAGCGCCAAGTCGATATGTCAAACAGGTTCCATATATAGAACGACATTTAAAAAAAATATGGTTGCATAACAAGTAGGAGTAAGAATTGCATAATTTCACCGAAAGATTTAATTATTTGCTATCAAAGAGATTGAATATCATTTACCTAATTATATGATATGAATGACTATATTATCTTTACTCACACGAGAAGTCGTATAGTTCATGCCCATTTCGACAAAACTCATCTTTAGAAATATTCCGAAAGCACCTACTTCCTTTGGGGAATCCCTTGCATGCTCATTTCGGAATTCTGATATATGCATTTTCAAATGGAGTAGGTTAAAGTTTTTGACAATACTATGCCGCATCAGCTTACTGTTCATGGTGATAGATATAAATTTGTAAAGTTAATTTTCCCGCGCTTTCGGTCACGTGTAGCTCTAAAACTATGCGCATTTTGCGAATTTGTTAGAGGAACTATCGTCTTGTTTTGATGTGAGGAATGACCTCCATCGGCTTATCAGTATAGTTGATAAACACTTTGTACATACACCGTAACCCAGACACGCAGTGGATCTCCATCGAAACCCTGTGGTCCCCTTCCGAAACGAATTGATAGATACGTACCTCATTAAACGTAAGAAGACATTTGGTTATCCGGAGACGCGGATCTAGGGCATTTACTTCTATGCGCAACAGATTGGGGTGCGCCTTTTCGATATAAATGTGTTAGATTTGGAGGGCTAAATATACAAGACAAATGACTGTCCATCTCGGGCGTAGTATTTGAAGATCCAATAAGTGTTCATTTCTATCAGATTGCCAGAATTTGATCTAGGTAGTTTTCAAGCATGCACCACACACAAACATGATTCTGCCAGGATTTTGTGTTTGTGGAGTATTAACCAAAAATTGGGAAGCTGTAAGTAGAATTTTAGGATTTCTATTCATTTTTACGGTAAAAATGCTTGAGAACTACCATTTAGTGGGCTCTGGCACAATCTCTGGACTCTGACCACGGGGCACTTGTCCCTCTGTTTTTACGAGTGTCTGCGGACAGGGACAATCATGATATCACAATATTCTAGCTAGCCTAAATAATTCTAGAGTGAATAATTCCGTAACAATAATGTCTTGAAAGTTTAATACGTTGCGACAATTTGACGCAATAAATTTTTTAATTACGTACTTAGAAGAATAATACTTAACCTGACTTTCTCTAACCTATGTCTGAATTTTATGAAATGTTTAAAGTACGTATTTCCACCTAAAAGGAAGAAAAGAAAAACAATCGAAAAATCAGAGCTTTTTTCGAAGGCACGAAGTAAAATTGTTTCTCTTTTTAAAAAAAAAACAAGAAAAAGATTGGGTGAAGGAGTACCGAACCGGAGACCACTGTCACAAATCCAATGCCTTACCCTTTTTTTTACTATTTGTTTATTAAATCTGAATTAGACTGCAGAATTAGAATGAACAGAATATAAAAGATTTAAAAAATCTTACATGTAAAGAAACTAAACAATAACAATTCAAAATAACGTACTTAAAATATAAGTAAAATAAAAACTTCTTTAAAAATTAAATAAAACTTTAGAAGAATTAGTATCGAACCCGGAACTCCTGTGTTACAACTCCAACGCCTTATCCATTACTCCACGTAGCGAACTCTCAGCCAGCGTTTTGTGATAACTCTTTATAGCAATTTCGCAAAACACGAACTAGTAATTACATAGTGTTCACACGTCATGATCGTCCTCTTGGCAGGCCTTCCTTCGCCCTTTTGTTTCGTTGTGCCCAGCTGTTCTGTCTGTTTAGAAAAAGGAAACAATGCGATTTACCCTTAGCAAGCTTCGGTAATAAATAGCACTTAAGCCAGCAGCTGCTATTTTTCATTGGTTATAGCAGTGATAGCAATTTATCCGAAGTACCAGTGAAAAAAAGCTGCTATGCTATTTTTGTCCATCTCTATTTCGGACCTGTTTTTCAAGGCTTTACTAATGTTTTTTTTTTTTGCTTTATTTGTGCATTATGATCCCTTGCAGATATCAAATCCGGCATAATGTATATTTTCACATTTTTGGCGTTTATTGCCTTCTTCAAACTGCCGATTCAAATATAATCATTTGATAGATCGTAGATCGTTGACCGTAGACCATAGATCGTAGATCTCAATTTTCATTATACTGTATTTTGTAAGAATGTATCGCCTTCATGTAGGCGAATGTGTGAGTAGTCTCAGACACCATGTAGGCCTATATACAGAACGTCACTGAAATAATGGCACAAATTTCATTAGGTGATTATTCACATCAAATGAGGAAAAAATTCCTTTGAAGACATTTCAAAACATAAGTTGTTTTGGAGCTACATGAGTTCAAAATGAAGGTGGCATCGTCACAAACGGTATCATATCTCGACAAATAATGACATGAGTAGTATTTGGTTAGAAAATTACAATTAAAGTAACAGCTAATGTATATATGTAAGCTACGTTTATGATTGACAAATATAGCTTAGATTGGATTTCTGTGCTTGTTTAATTACAACATTAATACAACATGTGATTGTCATCAAATTGCGAGCCTGTATACGCAAAAACTCTCTCAATCATAAACCTCTTCCAGGTCACGTTCCACAGGTAGGGAGAAAAATTTGCTTCACAGCTTCCAGTAACTCATTTACTTCGTAAGAAACCCGTTCACAATAGTATTGCAGATATAATCATGTAGAATTTGCACGATCGAGTTTGCCAGTTACTGTTCTTCAACTGTTGCCTGAAACGCGCACTCGTTTTTACAACACCTTCTAGTTGGTCTATAATACACACTAACACATGATCGAGATAAATTGGCAACATGTTCAGGTTATATTTGACCGTTTAAAATATACATTAGATGACGCATGGGTACATTGATCGGTTTGCCTGTGCATCACATTCTTAATTGCCTCAGTTCTTCTCTGGCAATTCGTAGTAAACATTTTAAGAGCAGCTGGAATATACACACATGCTAATACGCTTCTGCCCCTATATCCGTTTGAGGGTCAGCACATCAACACTGTAACCACCCAAAACGGGTCTCGTAAGGGCGGTGGTTACGATGTGAAACGACTTATATTTCACTGATTAGGGTTTTGTTTTGCAGCATTTACACGCTGTAACCACTATATTTCGTTCACTTTATGTTCAGTAGAGGTCAGAGGTTTCTTGCGGGGTTTTACGACACAGAATTGGAAGTCTCAATTTAAATTTTGCAATTAGGTTACTCACGTTTGCTATATTTTTAATTCTGCCTTCTACATTTGTATGTAATTCTCCTTGCTGCATATAATAGGCTTTTTTTTACATTGCAAAGCCAAGTGTCGATAACAGAATAGTGACACTCAGACAATTTCAGCAACGTAGATAGTAATCAGAGATAAAGGAGTGGTTTCAGTATGTAACCACTGCCCCATAAAGTACTGAGACTCGTAGCAGTGAGTCGGGTTCTTTTGTTTCCATTAGTTTGGTTTCCATTATATACAAGTGTGGTGGCAAGTTGCAGACAGTTAACTGCAAGTAGTAGTGTACTTTACTTTCCTGCCCTTTGTGTCTACTACAAAATGCCACGTGGTTTGAGAGATAAGAAAATCTTCAATATTATTGAAGAAGACATTCCGTCAGGTGACGAAAGCATTGTTAGTGAAGAATTATGTAGTGACGAAATAGTTTTGATTGAATCTGATGAATGTGATGCAATTTGTGATAGTGTGCCACCCGTCGTTGACGAAGACATTGAAATTGATGACACAGAAAACGATGCACCAACGAGCACACGCAATCAAGGTACAGTATCATGGAGTAAAACGAACGCTGCTTCGACCATTCCACCATTTACAGGACAATCAGGAGTTACAGATTATGTAAAAAAACATTAGTTCTCCGACACCATATACTATTTAGTTTGTTTTTCAGTGACAAATTAGTAGACGTGATCGTATTTCAAACTAATTTGTTCAGCGCTCAAATGGGAAAATCATTTATCACAAGAAATACAGAGGAAATTAGAGTATTTTGGGGAATACATCTTTATATGGGAATAACAACGAAACTTAGTTATCGTCATTATTGGGCAAGTGACCCAGACCTTCATAACTAGTTAATCTCACGTCTTATGACGGTGAAGTGATTTAGCTTTCTGTTGAGTCAATGCAGCCACGTCACGATTCACAGCATTTCGATGAACTGTACAAACTCCGTCCGCTAATCGATAGTTTGTGTAATTCATTTTCCAAATGTCATAGTACTCATGCAGAAGTAGCTATCGATGAATCCATGGTAAAGTTTCAAGGAAGATCCTCATTGCAACAATACATGCGAGACAAACCCACAAAAAGAGGTTATAAAATTTGGATGCTTTGTGATAAGTCCGGTTATAACTTGAAATTCCAAGTTTTCACGGGTAAAATTCGAGAAAAGAAACCTTAAAAAGGGCTAGCAGCACAAGTTGTGCTTGATTTGACTAATGAAATTCAAGGAAAAAATCATATTGTATATATGGATAATTATTTTTCTTCATACGCATTATTCAAGAAACTCAAGGAAAAACAAATTTTGCATGTGGAACAGTGAACCCTACGAGGAAGGACTTTCCTAAACCGCAAAGTGACAAGGTTTTGAAAAGAGGCGAATTCGATTTTCTGGTTAGAGGTAATGCAATTTCGGTATACAGATGGAAAGATTACAAAGGTAATAGTTAACTTCATGTTTTCATTTCATGACCCTGGAGAAACCACCTCAGTTCAGCGAAAAAAGAAAGATGGATGTCGAGTTGAAGTTAGTTGTCCGCAAGTGGTGAAAGATTACAACGACAACATGCATTTTGTTGACGACTTCGATAGACCTAAGGCGACTGAGACAGGCAGGAAGAGTAAGCGATGGTAGTGTAGGATATTCTTTCATTTTGTAGAGTGACAAATGCAGTCATTGTGCACAAGGAACTGGACATGGAAAAACTGACAAATAAAGATTTTAGACGCAGTGTTTACAATGATCCTTTGTCTCAGAGGATTGTGTCAGTGACATCATGGTGTAAGAGACTGTCTAGCATCACACATAACGTTGTAAACGAAAAAGGAAAGCCAAGAGTTGACAAAACTGTTCAACTCCAGGGAAGCAAACACCAACCTTCTCACGTAGAATTGCCACGAAATGTGCTGTCTGCAGCAATAACAAAATTCCAGTTCGCACTAGATGGTTGTGCTCCATTTGCAGTGTTCCATTGTATTTGAGGAAAGATAAAAACTGCTTTCAGGATTACCACTCATAAACAAGAAGAATGGTAGCACACTTAGTATAGTATTTGTCTTTTCACAACTTATGAGAATTGTGCAACTATCACGTGTTTTATCCTTGATTCAGACACATTCAGGGGCGGTGGTTACAAAGTGTAACCTCCAACTGCATTCGTTCCCGCGATTCTCGAAGTGTAAAATCACATTTTTTTTTGTTATATTTGTATGTTAAATAATATGAAAATACAAAAATGATCAAAATGAAAGCAATTTTCAGGTTCTGCCCCACTTGGGGTATTTTTTTCGCCTCTAGCTTGAACCTCAATCGAATATGTGTACCAAGTTTCATGGAAATCGGGCTCTGACACTTCGTGTAATCTCTGTGTTGATTCATCAGAACGGAATAGACCGCTGCGGTAAAGACGAGAGAATTGAGTTGTCATAATACTACAATCCTTCGGATATTAGGGGGGGAAAGTAGCGCCTAGGGCTCCCCCTTAGGATTTTGTACACCGTGCTTGAATTCGCGCCCTCCCTCCTGGGAATTTTTGGGGAGATTGTAGAACATGTAGTGGAAGGGGATGGTACTACTATATGGAATTAATATTTTTGTTGATCGTGTACCCTAAAATTATTGTAATTATAATTTATAAATGTCTCCAATGATAGCAATACGATAAAAAATCAATGTTCAGTATGGTAGGCACTATTGACCATATCGTTCTGATCCTTTGCGGGTCCTATAAATGCAGGTAGAGCGGGATCACTGTGAATAGAACTAGACTTGATTTGTGTTTTTCCCAACACCTATATATTATAAAAGTTTTCAATATATGAATAATACAATAATATTTCACTTAGCCCGATTTATAAGTATTACTAGGATTATCTCGGACTCGTGCCTTTGGATGCTATGTGGCTAAGTGGATCACTTCTCTTTGTATATTGGATTTGTGACGGACCCCGTACCAGATCACAGGTATAGTTGGTTGTTGCTTCTAGGTTTGGACCCCGTACCAGGTCCCAGGATTATAGAAGGGAGAAGTGACCACCACTTGATTGTGATGCAGGACTCCTGTTGTTGGTCCTTTTTATAATGGTTACTTCTTCTTCGTCCGCCTTATTTTCTTGAATTTGTAGTGATATCTCTTCTAATTGATCTTCTATATACGCTGTTGGTGCATTTTTGTTTAATTCAACCTTGTATCTTGATGTTTTTGCAATGAGAAGTTTTGGATTATCGATTGGCATTTTTAACGCCATTGCCTACAGATTGTATTTATCTGTTAAAAACCTCATTAAAGTGACGTAACCAAACGTTGAGTCTGATTTTATGCTGTTCTTCAATCGTACAGGAAGATAGAAATAAGATCTGGCTGGTATCACCACCTTTTTGATGCGTAAACGTTTGCCATATTTTGTTGCTTGAGTAACACACTAACCGATGGGGCAATGTTTTGTTGTATTTCTTTTTGTTCCGCTATTATAGCTTTCCTTGGTTTTTTATAATAATAAATAATATTTCTTTCTAAATTAAATGTGAGTCAATAAACGTTTTAGTAAATCCTGTCCGAACAGAGGACTAAGATGTGAATTTTCCATCACACGAAAATAATGGCAGTAATATGTTGATCCAATTTTGAACTTAACCAGAGTTATTTCAATATTATCAACTTATTTGCTACCCCTCTAATTTGTGTTACATGTGGTATTAAGATACTTTCTTTAGGAAGTTCTTTCTGTGGCCAAATTGAAACAGAGCTCGCAGTATCTATAATTGTTGGTATTGTTTTCCCTACTACTTGAACTCTGATTATAGAACGGTTGTTATCCGTATCTATATCTGTAAACATTCTGTTCGCAGTTTGTGTGCTATTTGCAGCATCCATAGAGTTGGACCTATTTGATAGTGGTTTTGATGGCTTCGCCAGCTCTTCCTCTTGATCGACGGGCGGCCTTATTCGTTTCCCTGATTTTTGTTCTTATTATTCTTATTATACCAACAAATATGAGAAGAATGACCAAATTTTCGACAGACGGAGCAAACGGTTACAGTCCCGTCCCCATTGTCTTCCTTTTTCGAACATTTTTTTCCATCTTGGGAAGTTGCCTCTTTCTATTTGCCATTCTTATTGTTATATCCCTTTTTATATTTATTTTGTTAGTAGGATTGTTGTGATTGTTCGCTACTGTTAGTGTCAAATCTGCTAAACTGCTCGACAAGTCTACCAGGGTTGTTTGAGGATAATTTTTGCGGGGTATTGGTTGTGATTAAGTTTTTGCCAGTATTCATCTTGAGGTGCGTGATTTTTTACTTGTTCCCTAAAGTAATCGTTTGTATCTATGGAATGCATTATGGGATCTTGACTATGTTTTCTAGGTTGATTGCTATAGAAATTCAATATTATAATTTGAGGTAAAGTTTGAGTTGGTTTGCTTCCTTTTGTTTGGTAATTTGGCATGTATGCCAGTGGTTCAGGATGCCCTTTGCTAAAATCTATGATGGGAATTTGATTCGTCCATGGAGGTAAAGTTTGCGTACTGGAACATGGGTTTAAGGCATGATTATACTGTTGAGTTGGGTTTTGATTTTGGATATTAGGTGTGTAGTAGGGATTTAGACTTTGGGTCTGGAAATTTGGTACTTGTTGTATATTATGTTGCCTACATTCCTTTTGTCACATTGGGTTTTCCATTGTTTGCATAGTTTCAACATATTCCCTTTTTTTAATAAATCCTCCGATGTTTTAATGCTTTTAGCCTTGTTTGTAAACTTGCTACTAGGATTATCTCAGACTCATGCTTTTTGATGCTATGTAGCTAAGTGGATCACTTCTCTTTCTACATTTGATTTGTGACAGACCCCGTACCAGATCCCAGGTATAGTTGGTTGTTGCTTCTAGGTTTGGACCCCGTACCAGGTCCCAGGATTATAGAAGGGAGAAGTGACCACCACTTGATTGTGATGCAGGACTCCTGTTGTTGGTCCTTTACTTCTTCTTCCTCTGGAGGTGTGTCTTATTACTTCTTTGTTCCACCACTAGGGTTTACTGTCGTCTGCTGTTTGTGTTAACATAAACACCTTTGTGTGTTTATGTCACACTAACCTATTGACACAGTTACTATCTCATTACGATACGCAATGGACATATGTATATGTGTATTCTATGCAATTCTATGCAAAGTAACAATATGTCACTTTTCGACCATACGGTATATAGTTTCTTCCATAACATGTAAACCTTCGTCCCTTGTCTGAAACAAAATCTTTTAACAACCCACAGGGCACGTGCTTCTAACTACATTGTAAATATTGCCAGATGAACGACGTTGCCAACCTCCATAAAAACAAAATCTTACTTTCACCAAAAATAAACATTTCGCAAAAACTTTACCCTTTGTGAATAGTACAGGACTCCTCGTTCAAAGATTCATTATGAAACATAAGTTGACCTGAATGAGGATCAGTCGGTAGAATGTTTGACTTGTAATCGAAAGGACCCAGGTTCGATTTCCGGTGCCGGCCATCCTTACTGATGTTTACCGTTTTCCCTCGGTAACATGTCGATAAATGCGTCCTAGTTATTATATTGTTGTTATTAGAGATATTTTACATCTGTATAAAGACATTGCACAAAAAGGAAATAGAGTTTGGTTCCTTTCACCGAAAAGAAGTTCTAACCAATGATTAAGATAATTTGACGAGTGATATGTTTATCATGCTTAAAAAATGTACAAAAATATATAAATGCATAAAATTTATGAACTTATCCTAAAGATTTATTCCGTATCCGCGCTTAGACCATCCTCCGCTGAGTCAGACACTTCAATAAAAGACGCGTACAACTGTTGTTGAAAACGAATTCTAGGCCTATATTTCACTTCAGTATTTTCTACATGTTTTATATATTTCTTCCATTTTACGGGACTTACACGAGAGAACTATGGTCTAAAAAATTTGACATTCTGATTTTCTTATCCTCACACTTAAGCAAACAATTTCAAACTAAATGTCTAGAGGATGTAAACCCTGCAAGAAAGCAGGAGGGCAATAAATGTTTTACGACAGGACCCTGTCACTTCCTTGGCGCGGTAGGGGGTTTCTGGGGGAAGTGGTGTGGTAAAAAGGTTCTCATGAAATAAAAAATACTATATATTGTATACACTGGCCAAGGAAAATAATATGTTAAATTATAATTTACAACATACTTACTTTTTATGGTCCTTTTAACAACTAGTGACAACATTGCATCCTTTAGCTCCAAATTTGTTAAGGTTTCCGATAATTCGGAGTCTTAAGCCACGTAAAGACATGGAAACATGTGTCCGGAAACATTGCTTGCACACTGTTTCCCGACGTGTTTTTTTTTCTAAATGTTTCCATTGAAACGTTTCACAAATGTTTCCCAAATGTTTGCAAACATTTAAAAAACAATTTCTTAGGGCCATCAAAAATATGGATATACCGAAATCTGTATGTTGGAGTACCGAAAATTCGGTATCACCCATACATAAATATTGATATACTGAAAATACTCAGTAGTAGAGCGTTGGCGTGGGATTCGGAAGGCCGTGGGTTCAATCCCAGCGATAATCTTGACTGAGGTTTTCCCAGGGTTTTTCTTCAATCACACTAGGCAAATGCCGGGATTTCACCTGCAACATAGGGTTCTTCGGTTCAAACCTTCCTCATGCCATGTGAGCTTTGTGGTGAACAAACACCGTGTGCCTGGGTTTGCTTGGGGTTCTCCCGTTTCCTACCACTTTCTTTATTTCACAAATTATTCCATCATTATCCATCTGGTCTGAGCCTGAGTTGCCTAAAGACCTTCGAAATTATTTCGAAATGAGTCTGTGCGTTAATGCAAATGATGTAATGTGTAATTCTGTAATATGAATAATCAACCTTGTCTTTGTCATGTCAATTTTGTTTTCTTAGGTGATATCGCCAACATTTCATTGCTTATCTCTCGTGTAAATATACACTGTATTATTACACTGGTAAGGTTAAAAGATTGACATTTGCACGCATTTGCTGCCGACCGGGTGGTTGTCAATTTTTCTGTATTAAGTTCAATGTTTACCTAACACAAGGTTCTTGTGGGGAAAACAGGAATTACATCTAATATTTCAAACTGCACGGTTGCAGAGCAAAGTCCTCAATAGGGTGCCTTGACTTCGTAAGCAGCTACTGGGGCTAGAAGAGTGTTAAAGTGTGAGGACTAGCATATATACACAGAGAACTGACGTGCTGCGGTGGTGTATTGGACACCATGCCCGGCCGGCAACTGGCGGTTGTCAATGTTTCTGGTAATTTCAATATGTACCTAACACAAAGTTCTTGTGAGAAAAGGAATTACAACTCTAGATAAGTACGCCTAAAATTATGCTATGTTTTGCATATGCACCGGAATTTCGGACGGTGGGACCAGGCCAACCCTCTAAATACAAACGTCCATGAGTATCTCCATATCGCTCACTATCATTGTTTGTCGGTATTGTGATATTGCTTGGTATTTCGGTATACTGATATGGTTTGGTATATCGGTATGTCGGCATTTTCGGTGTTATGGTATTTTCGGTATTATCGGTTTTTCGGTTTTATCGGTATATCGATAATCGTCGGTATCCAAAACATACCGAAGTCGGTATGGAAATCTTAATACCAAACACCCCTACACTTTCTGATGGTTGCAGAGAAAGAAACAATGTTTCTTGTTTTCCATTTGAAATGGGAAACAGGAAACATTGTTTGCAAACATTTTGAAAACATTCTGTACCAAACCTCAGTTTTGGAGAAAAACCGTCTCCAATCTAATATAGAATCATAATGATGGCCTCAAATAGTAAATAAGAAATTAAATTACAGAAGTTAAAAGTTGTGTTAGCGTACTCCAGCTAGATGAGGCATGGAATGGGTACAAAGCTGTACCTTCTTGCATGCTCTTGTTCATTTAATTGCAGTTTATTCGGGATCAATGGAGAAACGACACCGCATCTCCTTTCCCGATTGATGAACATGTCATAAGTAAACAGATCATAATGACAAATATCCGTCTTTGTTATGATTCTGCCAACGCTAGGGTCAATATGCGTACGAGAACACAGTGACAGTAGTCTGATGAACTCAAGTAATCGAAATACTGGCCTAGATTAAATTGAGCATTATACCCAGACCGCAACAGGATGGGGGAGATGTTGTTGGAAAGTGGTCGGTCAGGTGCTAGTGTGTAGGTATCATTTCGGCATTTGTCTGGTGTGACGGAGGGGAAAACCCTGGAAAAGTCAGAATGGGCGGCTGCTGCGATCATTCCCAGGACTTCCCATTTGCTCTACTGAGCTACGATCATTCGTTATTATAATGAATAGGTTACTAATTAAACCAAATACGGTCTTCGTTACTGCACTGAATAAAATCTTTCCTCACGAGCATCTGAGGAACCAAAGTCTTCATTTTAAATACACACTGTCATACAATTTCGAAAAATTGTAACCCACCATTTTCTATGAATCTAAGTGCACCTGTAAATTGGACACGAATGATTAGTCGTTGTATTTTCTTTCCTTACAAGATTCCACCTTAGTTTCTGTGTAAACTTGACGTGACAAGGTCTCATGTACTATCATAGCCAAAATTATGTTCACATGACTTTGTTATACAAGATTTTTCTCTAAGCTTAGAAGATAGGACACCCAACTAACGTTGAGTCCGCGGTGTGTGATTCTAAGAGAGTGTGAGTGAGCGAGCAAGGGTTGGAATTTTCTTTTCTTTAACAGAAAACATTATCACATATCCTGTGTTCTGGAAAGATTTTTATGATTTCTTGTAGTATGTAGCAAACAACGAAAAAACTTAAGCA
>JAGDQP010000156.1:0-66813 GCA_022664845.1 Lepisma saccharinum
TTTTTTTTTTTTTAATATAAAGGGGTGTCATATATCATATAATTTATACTGGAAATCATCAGAAACACGTTGGTGAAGTTATTTGTCGTAACCTTATTCTTATAAACTACAAAGACATGTTAGTTCAAGACTGTGGTGAAATTTGCATTACTTGTTCTTAGCTAGGGAGACATATACTTCTTATATTATGTGACATTATCTAGTTTACATTATTTTATACTTCTTGATTTCTTTCATTTACAATTTAACTCTTCAATTATCTTGTGGATTCCTTAACACTATGAAATAATATTTTAACAGGACCAGAGTCAACGACTACCATAGAGGATAAAAATAAAGAAGTGTACGCTGTTTTTGAAGATATGCTTCATAAAACCAAACCACCACCAGTCCCTCTTAGTGGTCCGGAATTAGCAGCAATGATGAAAATAGGAACACGTGTTGTGCGTGGTGTGGATTGGAAGTGGGGTGACCAGGTTGGTATTTCTTACATCATTAAGATGATACGAGTACTAATAAGTAAGATATATTTGAAATATACTAAAAAGTAAAGGCGTGATTAAACAATGCATCTAACAACGAGTAATTTTGAAACAAGGAGGAATTGTAGTTTCAACATTAAAGTTTTCACATCAAGCATTTCAATAGCGTATTCAGCCACGACTGCACTTGTTCTACTTAAGTCCAAGTACAGAGAAAGTAAAATGTTGAACTTGTAGTTCCATCAGCCGGGAACAAAGTTTTGTACAATCCTAACTTTCGATGGTTATTCCTGTAATTTTTCCAACCTGATCTGGACAACTTCAGAATATACCGTAACTTTTTACCTTACATGTCTAATGAAACTGAACTCTACTTTGATTCGAAACAATACAGAAAATATTATTACTTACTAGTGCGCTTGAAAAGTCTATACTCCTGTCTAGTGTAGTGGAATGGAATAAGTTATGTTCATACATTGTGTCCTTTTACAGTCCCATGCCTCTGTTTTGCATTCGTAAAATATCTGTCAGTCAGTCACTTAAATGAACCTTCATGTAATGTCCTTTTTTTTTCTCCGAATGTTCACCGATGGTTGATGCTATTAGCAGTAATAAAAAGTGTTGGTTGAATTTGAATTTCGTTTATGGCCTTAAGACAACTATGGCTCAAACTGGGATGGAGAGGATATGGGAAGGATGTAGATACATAAAAAATATAATATTAAACAGCAGCAAGTATTGGTAACGCCTGAAATTGTTTCGCCTTTTATATTTTCTCTGAAAATTTTCAGTTCTTTGGTTCTATCAACTATTAGTACATGATAATACCTGATATTTTCACTTCCTGCCGAATGACTGATTATTTTGCGAATCGGAAAAGATACTTGCTTGCAATTACTAGGTGTCTATTAGAGATTCTGCCGTGTTGCAGGATAAACGTACGAAACATTAGAGACTCCATCTGCATATACATGTGTTTTTAGTGTCGAAGTTTACGCGAGAACGTTGTCTTATTATTTTGTAATACTGTCGCCCCGAATTCTCTTTTATTTTGTTTTTATTACTCTTCCAGCGATTGCTTTGAAATTTTGTCGCCAATCAAAAACGATCACACGATTCAGTAGTGTATAATTGACTTGACCACCAAAACTTTCGGAAGCGAAAACTCAATTACCAGAAGTGAACGAAACATCTGAATGATGCTCAGACATTGATCCGAGATACAAACCGGTGATAATTTTACTTGAAATCCATATTACATTTTTATCCTGTCTTCATAAGTATGCAGGTCTGCATACTTCTTTTGTTACTAGGATAAAATTGTCACATCTACGGAATTTTTGTTATTAATTTTGCCTGAATGAAATGGCTTGAATTGGAACGTTCCTTGAAATAAACGAACCCATTTCTAAATTACAGGTCTTTAGATGGCCTTCGAATTCCGAGATAGAAATAAATTGTATTTAGTGTGTGGTTTACTCTCTTATTATATCAGTAAAATTATACTGCTGTGAAAACAATATAGTTACATGTTAATTGCATGGAGCAAAAGAATGAATGTTCAATATTTCCGTTCAAATAGTGTAAAACTATGAATTAATATTTATGAATATATTTGAGCGAGTAAAGTTCTCTAGATTAGCAATCTCCACAGATAATGCGAACTTGTTGAATAAGTTAAACCGCTGCCATTCTTCAGATTCTTCCTAGTCGAAGTAGCTGTGTAACACGAAAATGGCAATTCTTGTTTAGGCTGAAACTGTTCATTCATAGACAATAGTAAGAAACAAATGAAGAGAAAACTATTTGTTTAATCCTTATTTGTTTAATCCTTTCGAATATGTATTAGTTATTGATATTGTTATGGGTCCTAAAAGATATTAGTAGAATTGCCGAATATTAAAATATAGCTAGTTTAATTCATAGGTATTAAACATATTGAGGTTTAATGTGAAGATATAGACAGTAGATAGGGGCAGGAGTTTTTCGCAAGTTGCGAAATCGCGAAAGTTTTCCGACAAAGCCGAGAGTTGGTTTATCAACGAACTACCTCAGGTTGAGTAAGGAAATAGGTATTTTGAAGTCGTGGCAAAAAGCGATAACTGACATTTCGAGCGAAATATGCCGCAAAACGCGACAAATTGCGAATTTTTTAAAACATCAATATGCAGAAATAAAAAGCACAATTTTCCAAACAACGTTTTCTTTTGTAACTGACTATGCTGATTACTAGCTAACTTCCGTTTCAGGTTCGTAGTCGGCAGTTGTGGAACATTCAGCGTCGTGTTAAAACGTCAGAAATCCTAACTTAGGTGTGTTTGTGGAACACTTACGCCAAAAGAGTTTATAATTATAAAAATAGTGAATAAAAAAGGGACGGTACAAGAACGCGCAAGTGCATTTGCCAGCGAAGGCTTGTACGTAAGTGATATCAAAACCTTAATGTGTAAATTTTGTAATACACGCGTTAAATGAAGAAAAAAAAAAAGTCTGCAGAACATACACGTAACAGAGACAGGGAGTGTGGACCAAGCAGTGCGAAGCGACAAATTACATTGGAAGGTTCTGTAAATGCGCAGAAGAAGGCAAAAGTGGACAAGATTGAGTTCATAAATGAGACGACTGAATATGGAATCCACTTGACGCCGAAGTTGTTTCCTGAGCCTGTGTTAACAAGGTGGAATAGCTGGTTCTATTCCGTCCAATATTTGCAGGACTATTTTGAACCACTGTGTAAGTTCATTTCTTTTCATGATTCTTTGAATTCACAAGCAAAGAGTTTGAAGATTTTTGTTAAATGTAAAGAAGATCTCCTGCAAGCGCAGATTTGTTTTGTTTCTGAGAACAGCAAGTTTTTGGTGGATCTCATTACTTTCACCGTTCACCGAGAGAAAAAAGTACACAATGTGCCAATCTTTTGCATGCTCATCTAGAACAGCTGAGGTTTCGTTTTAATTTAATCAGGAATGATTCGTTTGGTTCTCGCACAGATACTTGTCTTAACAAGTTGTCCGAGGATGATAAGAAGAAAATGGTGATGCTGTTTAAAAGATGCAGAGAAATGCCCTTTTAAAGTTACATAGCCTGAGGAGAGAAAAGCAGGAATTGAATGAAATGTCTTGGAAAATTATTTGATCCCTCAGCTGTTGAGTGCCTCTCAAATCCTGATATAAAGTCTTTGTGCAAGCTTTTGGTTCTCATGCCAGGATTTTCAAAGGAAACTGCAATGTATGAACCTTTGTATGCTGATTTCTATAAGAGTTTGAAAGAAGTTGTGATGCAGAGTCAAGATGGCAATGTCAGTGTGGTGGATATTTTACTTGCACAGGGAACCAAAGGGGAAGAACATTTAAATTTCAGTAATTTGTGCCTGTCTGCAATCTGACTTCCAATAACGAATTCTGATTGTGAAAGTTTTTTCTCGAAATACAGTTTAGTAATCAATGATAGAAGGCTACAAATGAAAGAAGAAAATGTGGAAACTTGCAACATGTTGTACTTTCCATCAGAATAATAATTTGCAGACGAGATATACAAGAGGATATGTAGTGTATTATATGTATGTTTTTCCCTTGTTTTGTGTGTGTGCGTTTGGTGTAAACGGATTGCTACAGCTAATAAAGTGTATAGTGTTTAGTGATGGCAGTCGTGAAGATACTGTGCTAGTGTATTTTAAGTTTTACTACTAGTAGACTTGTAAAATAAGAAAGAACTCATTTGTTGTTAGTGACTGCACAAAGAATATCTTCATTGTCCATTTAGGCTCTAGTGGTATATCAGGTTTTGGTAAGTAGTATCATGGTTTATTACTTATATTAGGCCTATATTAGAGTTTGTATAATTTATATTAGAGTTTGTATATTAGAGCTTGTAAAATAATTTACTTAACGACAAAATGAGAAATTTCATATCTCAAAATGCGACAAAATACGAAATTTTTAATTTCAAATGCGAAAAACTCCTGCCCCTAACAATAGAACATTAAGACGTCTAGTTGTTCAAATAACATTGATTAATTATAGTCAATATTTGTGGATGTCGAAGACTTGGTGCAATTAAAGGATGAATGATATAATCTTGGAGGCTAAGTATACTACTAAGTTTGATTCTTTGATTAGTTCCCAACTATACGGCCAGTAGTTACAGATAAAGTCTTCACAAGTTCTACAGCACAACAGAAGTTATCTTCCAGACGTGGTTGTTCGACAAAACGAACTCCATGTTAGTTGGTGCGATTTGTTTTGAACCTTTTAATTTCTCCTTATATAAAATTCGCTTGAGCGTAAGGAAAACTAAAAATATAGTTTTATTTTAAAATTTGGGATATTGCGTAAGGTTTAATTTTCATGTTTAAACAAATTAATATATAAAACCTACAGCTTGAGAAGTAATAGAAAATATCATTAAATAACTTGTCAGTGGGAAGTAAGTCAATAAATTGTATGAAGAGGTGCAATCACACTGTTGATTTTTTTTACTTTTTACTACTCTTATGCATCGGGTATTGAAAGCAAAGAAACAATAGTATATGATCATGGAAAGTATGAATTTCAGATTCGCCACTTCCGCCGATTCAGCAGTTCGTTACAAATTATTTATTACTGGAACTTGTAAGCATAATCTAGTAGAGCAAGTGGTGCAATAAAATGTGCCAGATGGAAGTTGACCAGTAAAATTCGAACGTATTTATAGGGTGACTCAAAGGAACGACGTGCTGTCTATGTGAAACTTCTTTCGTGTTTGTAAAAGAGTGTTTGAATTTAAATGCAATGAACTTGGATATATTCAGTTAAAATCATAATGTATTTCTTGCTGATACTAATTTGTAGAAATTTTAACACTGAAATTTCCTTTTTTCACAGAAACCTTGTATAGGGTAATTGTAAATACACTGAAAAATTGACCACTGGCATGACCGGGTTTTACCCGGATCTCCCAGTTTCCGGTCAAGTGTGTTACACTACCAGAACACGGCCAATTCTCTGTGTCCATAGAGCATTCATCACATCTCTGGGGACTCTCAGCTGCTCACCGCTGGAGTCGAAATCAAGGCACTCCACTACATGCGAGTATTCTTATATTCGTGCAGTGCGAGAAAGTAGATGTAATTTTCTTGTTTACAAAGCCCTTCACAAATAATATCTGTTTTCTCACACTACAAGATGTGCAAAAAGATTCCTTAATAAATAATCTTTGCATGTAGTGGAGTGCCTTGATTTTGACTTCTGCTGCGAGTAGCTGGGAGTCAGCTGAAACATGAGGAATGCTCTATATACACAGAGAATCAGGGATGTTGTGGTAGAGTAATGGTTAACACACCTGACCGGTAACTAGGATATCCGGGTTCCAGTCCCGGTTACGGGAGCTGTAATTTTTCTGTGTACCAGGTGCGTAAATATGAAACCGGAATTTATGTACAGAAAAGACAGTGATTGGATGACAATGCTAAGAACTATTTTATTCGAAGTATTGGCCATTGCTAGCGATATATTTCTGCCATCGTTCCGGCAATCTGTGGATGCCAGACCAAAAAAACTGTGCCTCTTGTGCTGCAAACCAGTCATCAAGCCCTTTTCGTACATTTTCGTAAGATGTGAAGCGCTGGTCAGCAAGTGCGTGTCCCATGGATGCAAATAAGTGAAAATCGGAAGACGCCAAGTCTGGTGAGTAAGCCGCATGCGGAAGAATTTCCCAGTCAAACGTCGCAATTGTTTCCTTGACTGGTTTTGCTGTGTGGGAGGGAGCATTATCGTGAAGCACAATCACTTTATGTTGTCTGTGGTCATATTCTGGTCGTTTTTCACGCAAAGCTTGATGCAAATCGATCATTTGTTGTCGGTAACGTTGGGTATTAACGATTTCGCCAGGTTTCAGCAGTTCATAATAGATCACTCACTCCCTTCTGATCCCACCAAACACAAAGCACTGACTTTCGTCCATAGCGATTTGGTCTTGTAGTCGATGTCGACGGTTCTTCTGGAGTTACCCATGATCTTTTACGCTTAGGATTCTCGAAATAGATCCACTTTTCGTCACCAGTCAAAATTCGATGGAGAAATGATTTCCTTTTGTACCTGGCGAGCAGAATTTCGCAAGTGGTTTTTCGGTTTTCCTGCTGTCGTTCAGTCAATTCATGTGGAACCCATTTTCCCACCTTCTGAATCTTGCCCGTGGCTTTTAAACGTATGGAAACTGCTTCTCGTGTCACATTTAATTGATCCGCGAGTTGTTGCGTTTGAGCGTCATCCTCATCCAACAAAGCTTGCAATTCGCTGTCTGCAAACTTTTTCGGTGGTCTTCCACGTTCTTCGTTTCTCACGTCAAGATCTTCACTTTTAAATTTTTTAAACCACGCATAGCACTGTGACTTACCAAGAGCATGATCATCGTAAGCTTCGACAAGCATGCGATGCGATTCTGCAGCAGTTTTCTTCAAATGGTAACAAAAAATCAGTGCTGTCCGCACATCGTAGTTTGTAGGTACAAATTGCGCCATGTTCAACGCTATTAAACAATACACTATGACATGAAACTCGACTGGTTGTGAGTTACAAATCGTTATCAGCAGTCAAAACAAGCAAGTGGCGCCAAGGACGCAGTTTTACGGTAACCACAGTGACAGCTAACGCGTCTATGCACGAATTCCGGTTTCATATTTACACACCTGTTATATTTCAACTATTATTCTAGACGAGGTTTTTTTTAGTGAAAAGGGAAATGAGATCTATTTTCTCGCACTGTACGATTTGCAGAAGACTCTTCAATAAAAACATATCCGTACATAATGGAAAGCCTTTATTAGCTGGAAGTTAGCTGAGTCGTGAGGAATGCTCTGTATGTACACAGAAAACTGGCTGTATTGCGGTAGTGTAAAGGTTAGCACGCGAACGGAAACTGTAGGATGTGGATTCAGGTCACAGTCACGCCAACGGTCATTTTTTTAAATGTATTTTTCAAAATATTAACATTGTTTGAAGCTATTTAAGACTTAAACCCTCAAATATAAATAAATAAATTTTATTTAAATGCTATTGATATGTAGGAAAGCTTATAACGTAACATACTACTAGAGATATTTAATCTTAGAGAAGTAAATTCTTTATAAGTTTGATTTTTGTTATTATTTCAGAACAAATCCTTATAAAAGGTTAGTTATTCGAAATTATTCCCTGAATTATTAATTAAAGGTGTTTTGTACAGTCACGGAAAAGGTATTCGGAAACATAGCAGTTAGTTTCTTATTTATGGACTAGATAGGTACCAATCTGGACCTGTCACTTCCATTCTCACAGATATGATAGGCATAGCTGAGTGTCTGACCATAAATATAAGTTATATAAAAAACTAAATGCTATGTTCCGATATACCTTTATCCGTGACTGTACGTTAGGTATGATGATGATTTTTTAAAATTATTTTTTATGAAGCTTGAAAAATCAGTAATCTGGTAATAACTAATTTTACTATGTATATTTTTAGGATGGTCCTCCTCCTGGAGAAGGGCGTGTCATAGGTGAGTTAGGCGAGGATGGATGGATTCGTGTGCAATGGGACAATGGTTCAACCAATTCATATCGAATGGGGAAGGAAGGAAAGTATGATTTGAAGCTGGCTGAACCTCCAACACCACCAGAAAGTGAAAGTGAATCAGATTCTGAAGAGGAAGCAGCTCAGAAAAGTAAGTAATATATACATCTTTTTTTTTTCTGCTGTCATTTATAAGTAAATCAATGAACTGCGTGTATTTAACATATTTCTTCTTTATTTTCTTTCCTAATATGTTAGTGGAGATAAAGATGACTTTTAAAATCAAGCCTCTGTCTGTTATTGAATGGTTCAGTTACCTTAGTAATTCCTGTGTTTATCTAGCAATTTTAATGAAACGTGTAGGGAGGTTAAGGGCCTACCTTCTGAGCTTTTTAATTTTCCTTTGCTGGTCATAAAACCTTTTCTCCCTTAAAAACTTTTTATTTTTAATATTTTATAAAGGTCCTTGAATAGCAGATGCCCTCTAACTTCTCTATTTTCTTTGCCTGTCCTTACTGAGAAATACAAAATGATCGGAAGAGGACAGTTAGTATTTCTCTGTACACAGTAGTGAATGGTACAAAGTTAATACGTAATATTAAAATGAATTTAAGTAGCATTAGTCTGTTTATTTAATACATTATTTCCCTCCCCTCATTTTTGTTAATCTTGACGAACAACAGGATTTTTGAAATTCAGCCACACTGTTAAATTTAAAACCATAAACACACTTACATGACCATATTAACCGCATACCCATTTTGATCATTTCAACAATTTTACCCTAGCTTCGTAGTTTACTCATACATAGTTAAGAGATAATTAACTTGTAAGAAAGGATGCTGTTTGGCCATACCAGGTTTTGGTCAGTTTCGATCATATCCTTGGTTGGAAAGTGATCATAATGTAACTATTTGTTTCGGACTTGTTATTTTAGTTCCATAACATAGTTGATTAAATTCCTTGAAACTGTTCACGAAATACCTTGTTCAGGGACAGGCAGACATGTTAGTGAACTCTTAGTTTCTCGAAGTAGCGAGAACCTTCAACAGCCAACAGCTGAAGAGAAGATGTAGATAGTGGCTATACATCTAGTATGCGTGTGTATCTAGTATGTGTAGGAGTGTAATAATTTTGGTACTCGATCTTCGCAAGTTAGGTATAATTTTGCTGTGTTGATGTAGATTCATAAAATGATAAAATAATACAAAAGAACACATTTTAGTGTACGTGCCGCCCGAGCGGTCTGCGGCGGTAGGCCATCAGCTCGAAGGTCCCGGGTTCGAGTCCTGGCAGGGGCATGGGTGTTGGATTTTAACAGCTAAAGGGCGAATCGTGACGGGTCGAAGTCCAAAGTTAAATTTTTTTTTTTTTTTTTTAGTGTACGTTACATCTTTGTACGTTGTGTGTGTTGTTTACCTCTAAATAATGATGGATAAACGTAGATGACTTTTACACGTTGCAAATGTTTTGATTTAATTTCCCAAGTTTTCTTATTTAAAGAATTATAAAGATTTTATAATTATTTTTATTTCCATTTTAGTAATCTATTCTTTTTTATTGTTAGCTTCCAAATCGTCACTTGAAAATGCACACCCTACAAAGCTGCTAAGGCAGGCTTGTATAACACTGCTAAGAACGATTGCTGTATGTTGTGGAATTCAAGGTGATCATGTTCAGAATTCTGCGAAAAGAATCCTTTGCTCCCTGTTGAGAGAACTCGTAATGGTAAGCAATTTTTATTTCTGAATATCAGTCGTAAGAAAAATAAATAAAAAATTAAGAAAATAGTGTAAAGTAGTTCTAAGATAACAATTCGATTATTACTCACCTGTATACACGAATTATACAACTGTGCAAGTATGACAACATTTTTAATGAAACATACAGATTATAGAATACGTGTGGAATGTGAGAAGAAGAGAATATTTCTTTAAGAATGTAACAATAAATTGTAGCGCAGAAGAGAGAATAGTATGAGTTTTGACAATTTCGAGATCATACACTGTAGTTGTTGAAATCATTTGTTATTTGCCAGGGAAAATAATTTTTAAATTTACTTTGTAGCAAAATCAGGTTAAAGATGTTATCATTCTCTTGCTTTATTATTACTCTTAACTTACTTTTGATTCCTATTCTATTGGATAGGAGTTTAGAGGTTGATGGTTTAACTATATGCACACAAAAGTTACGTCATCATCCCAAACATTTACATTATGACATTATGATTAGCAGAATATTTTCGTAGTACCTTTTTCAAGTTCTTTCCTATAGGTATATACCATTTTATACGAAGACAATTGGACTTTATTTCTTTTAACTTCTGCTGCATAAGGAGAATTGAAATTTTAGATTTCGTGACTAACATTGATTCTTTAACATTTATTAAGAATCTAGGTGAAAGCGTCAATCAACATCAAAAGTAATATCCATTTTATCCTTTTGTCAGTATTAAAAACAAAGTACCATATTGTTCGGAAATAAATGGCCGTTTTCGTACCTCACACTACTACTGAGTTTTGAAGTGGTGTAAACATACTTGCTTAATTCCAAATAGTCTCCGTCTTCGACGACGACATGTCTTCCAACGATTCACAAGTTTCCTAATCCCGTTCCTGAAAAAACATGATTCCTGCGAAGCAGTGAATTCCCGAAAGGCACTTTCTGCAGTATTGCTGTTTCTGAACACTTTATATTTTCAGAAAGTGATTTAGATGCATAAATATTGTGGTAGTCTGTTGTTCCAAGTCCGGGAAATATGGAGGATGCGGGAGTACTTTATATGTCAGGTCATCTAGCTTTTGTTTCTTATGTTTAGCCCCGTGGGGTTTAGCGTTCTGTGCTAAGAGCAGAATACCTTCCTATTGACCAACGACAGCAGCTTTTTATACAACTGTCTGTACGTGACATTGGGGATAGTTTCACCAGGAGAAAATAACTTGTAATTGACAACACAAAGTACTATCCAACACACTAACAATAACAGCTTTTGTGGCATTAACTTCGGTTTTGTACAGTGTTTGGGGATTTCACCAACGTCCAAACACTCCCGCTTGCGATTATTGTACATGATCCACTTCTCATCACACGTCACAATACGATTGAGTGAGAGCTCATTGTGGTTACGAACCAACAGGTTATTGCAGATGCCCACCCACTACTGTTTGTAGTGCTTGTCAGTGCATGTGGTGCCCAGTTGTCCATATTTTTTACTTTCCTTATTTACTGTTGATAGTCGGAAATGTCGGTTGAGCTGGAAACGTTGAACAGTCGGGCAACTTCCCTGGCGGTGATGCATGGATTTGCCTCCATACATGCCTCTCAAGAGTCCTAATCCATCCTTGACCTGTGACATCTTGGAGACTGTGGTTTCCGGCACCATTGTGTTCGTTCTGAAGTTATGTCTACGCCCCATACCCTCACAAATACGTTTCTGCAGTCGTATGTCCCAGTTTTAACTCCTACAACAAAGTCGCCTGTATATCACGCTGTTCCAGCATGTTGCACAGAGCGCTGTAACACGTGCTGTGTGCGAGCTACACTTCGTATGGCGTGAAGCCTGCCTGTTGTTGTGGTCTTCAATATGTATTACAGTTCCATCAGTCCCGCATAGTAGGAAGCAGGGAGTGTTGAATCAGGATATTGTGCATTTCAGCCATTTGCTGTCGAACAACCTGGTATTTTCAGGTCTTTTAGATTTCCAACTTTTAACTATTCTAAAGTCTGAAATTTAAATGTAATTATTAAACTTGCTTAGAATACCTAACGTAATGATTTCATCTTTACGATAGTTGTTATCTCAATGTAATGTTCATTAAGTACAATTTTGTTTTATCTAGATGGGAAATCAAAATTGTGATGCTATTGCTTCTGAAAATCAATTGATAGCTCGAATCCATCACACTGAGTGGGCTACAATGGGATTTATAAGGGCAATTGCTGCATCTCGAAGTATTTGTCAGGATTTGAGTACTCCGTCATGGGTGCACTTGTTATTGTCTATGGTTGATGGACAGGACCAAAGCCTCTCTCTGACATTACCAAAACAGGTAAATATATTGAATACTTTTTTCTTTATAAGAGGTGTAAGATGTTTCTATTGTGTGAGCAATTACAATAAAACTTAAAACAAAAAATAAGATTTGAGGCTGTGAGTGAGAATGAAACTCAGTGTACAATTGGGAATTAATATTTAATTACATGTTGTGTTACGGAAAGAGAACTAAATTTTAATTATTAAGAAATGGAGAGTAATTACCTCGCTCCATAGTGCTTATTTTCATGCATATTAAAAAGCGGAACAATAGATTGGGGCATTTTCAAGTGTTTATCGATCTTTATAAGATCGATTTAAGAATAGAAATACCCGAGTAACAGGAAGTTTTTTATCCACATCTGAGAGCACGTGCTTTTACACCTGATAAAAGTGGGAATTGTATATTATAAGTAATTACAACTCGAGATCGTTATGGTGGATAGGATACCTAAACTGCAGCTTATTACAAACACGTACTGCCATAGGGATGTATTAGTATTAGCATATACAAATTTCCGTAAATCGTTAAAGCACTTTTACTGGCGACAAGTAGACACAGTCGCTCCCATTAAAACTACTCAAAGCTGAGATCTTATGTGTGACTTTCATCCGGACTACGATATTCATTATTATATCTAATGGTTATACTCTAAGACTTTGGCCACGAAACTGTTTCATTTGAGCTACATGGTCGCTTCAGATTTAGTGGTAATTATTCCTTTATTCTACTCAAATGCATTTTGAAAAAATTCCCTGACAACATATAGTGAAGCCAAATGTATATTGTACCTGGAAAGATACTTACTTAAATTATTACTTAAATTTTTACTTTAAATAAAGAAAGATTACTTAAATTTTTTATGTGATTTTTTTTATTGCTTATTATTGTAAAATATTAATTTCTAGTGAAAGCAACTAAACTAGAATACAATATGGATCATGGTATCTACTGACCCGGAAAACCTTGAAAACCTAGAATTAGCCTGGAATTTCCTAGAATTAGCCTGAATCGTAATAGTTAAGGTTAAATTCAATTGAATTTGAATTTATTTTATGTATTATTGTGTTTAGGCAACAGTGTCTTAGTCGGGTAATTGATAAATTAATAATACATGATATAAATTCATTTGTGTAAATAAAGTAATTGGCCATTCCTCATCAAGAAGAATAGGCAATAAAATGTTATCATGTGAATGACAATGTGCCTCGATGTTGGGTTTTACATGCACATGAATTGCTTTTTTTATTATTATTATTATTTTAGTTTTAACTAAACCTGTAGAAAGGTAAATGATATCTCGTTAATTTTGGATCTGAACTGATTTTTCGTTGAAATTTAATTACAAAATATGAATTGTACTATATATTTATTTATTTGTTACTGCACAATTTTCTCAACTTCCTTCTGGTAGGAAATATTATTATTATTATTTTTTGAAATCTCTTGAAATAGTACATTTTAGTTAGTACATAAATATTATTTTCGTGTTCTATAACGACTTGAAGAAATAGTATGTGGTTGGTATATACGTTTTTAATTGATAAACATTTTTTGTTTGCACGAAGAAAAATATTATAAATTAATGAACTGGAAAAAGTAGAAAAATAGATCTGCAAAACCTGGAATTTGAAAATTGGCATTCAGTAGACACCCTGTGAATGCATGTAACTAAATCCTAGAGCAGAACTGAATTACGGTTAGGTTATACTTAATTGATAGTGTCTTTAATTCCGCTTTCAGTACATATGCGTGCAATGTTATGAATTTATAAAATTGAATTAGTGTAAAATTTTTTTTTCACAAATGTGTTAGTTTTGTTAACATTTTGACTGCATTACTACCTAACGCATTAATAGAATAGAAATTTATTCGTCTGTATTGAACCAGTCCTTTGACGTGTGATACATAAGATTCGTCAATGTCTCAGTTCATAAAACAGTACATAAACGGATTTTAAAATATGTTCATACAAATTGTTGAAAAATGCACGGAAACAGTGGCCCTGCATTGCCAATTTTGCGTGTGTAACATTATGTAATTGCATACATCTAACATCTATGTATATACAGTTTACACCCCCATAATTAATAACTCACAAGGAAAACTCACTATCAGAGAGAACCTGAATTTGATAAAAATTAGAGGCACAGTACCTAGAAAAACCTGCACAGCCAAAATTATAGCTGCAGCAGTCAACAAATAACGACAGGGTGACTCAAAAATTGCACCATAAATAGCAAGTATACCAAATACAAAGTGATGAGAAACCGTTCTCTTTTGCAAAGGAGTAAAGATATACAAATTAAATGGTTGTGAATGGATACTGGATAGAATGCGCTACCTGCGAAATGTTACAACATCAATGAGCGCTGTCTTAAAAGAGACAATCTTGAATCTTCTTCGAAATTTGTAAATGGGAAGTGAATAATTTGATTATCAGTTTGTGCTGTAATGTTCCTAGAAATCCATTGGCTAAGTTAGTTTTGCCCTAACTTTATTCCTGTAAGACATAAATGTGAAATCGGCGTGAATAATGTTTGAAGCAAATCAATGGCAACCATGAGCTAGGAAATGAGTGAAGTAAACGAGTGGAAACTTTTTTCTTTTGAAACAAGTGAAGAAAAGAAAACCAACTGACTACAAGAAAGGTACTTCCAATTCTGTGTTGGGAGATACTTTTATCATGGGTGACTTATTTTGTACTGTATTGGTAACGAGTAAAATTTTAGCAACCAAAGGAAAATATCTATGACATAATCGACCTTCCTGCAGTTAGATCTTTTCTCTGTTTTTGTGGAAATGTTCTTCAACTAAAACGTGTTCAAAACGTAGATCAACATAACAATATCTGCACTTGATGAAAGCAGATCCTTCACGGAGAATTGTTGCATTCCACAGTTCCACCCTCTGCCCGAAACAAAATGTATTGATAGTCTTACTACTATATATCATATATATATATAAGGTAAATTTAAGACAAATGAAGGAGAAAAGAGGATAATACTTACGGCTTACTTTCACGTTAGATCACACATATACACATTAAAAAGTCACTATATTTCGTGTATTACACGTTTTCAAGTATAGAGGAAAAGAGCGAAGTTCACGTGTTCACAAAGTACAAGTTTGAAGAGACAGTGGCGACACGTAGCGGACAAAACATCAAAACTGGAGAACAACTGACTGCTGTAGCGCGTAGATATCCGGAACTTGAAATAATAATAACTGTATAGCGTTTAAGTACAAGGTGGGATCATGGATGGAAATGTGTTGAAAATGCAAAGGAAAAGGGGAGAACGGATGTCCCAGTTTCCTTGCACACCGAGTCCCACAATACCATCTTTCCTGTTTGCCGTAATCCACATTTTACCCCCTACGACCAGCACCTCAACACGCCGTCTGTGGGAGAATGCCTTTATTCACGGTTTGAGCGCAAACATAAAACCTGGCCTTAACCTTCAATAACTATAAGCTCCCCATTTTCAACACATTGCCATCCACGATCCCACCATGTACTTACACGCTATACAGTTATTATTATTTCAAGTTCCGGAAATCTACGCGCTACAGCAGTTAGTTATTCTCCAGTTTTGATGCTTTGTCCGCTACGTGTCGCCACTATCTCTTCAAACTTGTACTTCGTGAACTTCGCTCTCTTCCTGTATACTAGAAAACGTGTAATACACAAAATATAGTGACTTTTTATGTGAAAATGTGTGATCTAATACGAAACTAAGCTGTGTGTGTTAACCTGTTTTCTCCTTCATTTATCTTAAATGTACCTTATATATATGAATAATATAACTGGCACAAAGGAAAGCCGGGAGGGCAATTTAAGATAATTTTAAAAAAAATGAAGGAAAATACTTACAGCTTGTAATTTCGTAGTAGATCAAACACATATTCACAAGTATAGAGGAGGAGAGTGAAGTTCACGTGTTCACAAAGTACAAGATTGAAGAGACAGTGCGACACGTAGCGGACAAAACATCAAAACTGGAGAACAACTGACTGCTGTAGCGCGTAAAATTCCGGAACTTGAAATAATAATAAGTGTATAGCGTGTGGTACTGTGGATCGTGGATGGAAATGTGTTGAAAATGCAAAGGAAAAGGAGAGCTAGAGCTATTGAAGGTTAAGGACAGGTTTTATTTTCGAGCTCAAACCATGAGTAAAGACATTCTCCCACAGACGGCGTGTTGAGGTGCTGGTCGTAGGGGGTAAATGTGGATTATGGCAACCAGGAAAGATAGATCAAAATTGGTATTGTGGGACTCGGTGTGCAAGGAAACTGGAGTATCCCGTTTGTTGATAGTACAGAAGTAACGATGGTTATTAATACGAATGTTGAGAGTACAACAGGGGGAAACAAGATGGTAAACAAGGTAGAAAAAAAAAGGATACTTATGTAGTGAAATCTTGAGATAGGAGTTCACGAACTCACAAACACTATAGAAAATAATACGTTTCGCATTTGCGTTTTCAACTGGTTGGAAAGAAAACGGACAGAGCGGACAGGTGCGGGAGTGGTGTTAACGAAACACGATATTGCCAATGATGCTGGGTGACAGTGTGGCCGTGTTATGGAGGCGGGAAAATGTCTAAATTGATCGGAGAAAATACCAAGTGGAGAAGAAAGTGCAAAGGTTACTAGGATCAATTAAGAGGCTTCCTGAAGAAATAAGAGGGTAAGGAATCGGAGGGAAGGGAGGAAAATAATAATAATGATGAAAGTGAGAACAAAGAAACAATATAGAAAGATAGAATAAAATAAACGGCAAGTAGAGACAGAACATGGAAGAGAAGGGAAGTAGAAGACGGCGCTTCGTTGCAAGAAGTTACAGGCAGTTGAGGCCAGGATCGTGGTTGGCGGAAAGGATGGAGATATATGTCTGCTCTCATCTCTTTCTTATTGTGGCAGGTGAGTCAGGGTTCAGGACTCAAGATTCGGACTCGAAAGATTTCGTCAAAGGTGCAGCCGTGATAAGAAGTGTGTTCGGGTATGGGGAGGTGCTGAAGTTGATATTTGGAAGAGTGGCGATGGTTGTTGATGCGGAATGTTAAGAGGAGTTTTAGTTTCACCAACGTAGAAGGCGGAACATGGGTTACAGAGTAGGAGATAAACAGGTTGGAAGATATGCAACTACCGGAGTGTCTGAAAGAGTACGTCTTGTGAGTGACTAGGACAGGCTTTGCAGCGGGACCTACTGCACTTGCTAAGTTTTGGGGGAAGGGGGCGGTATTGGTCTGATTCTGGTGAGAATCGTGTTGAGATTCGGAGGTCTGCGAAGAATATTTCGGGACACGGCGGGAAAACTCTTTCAGTTTCAGGTGACGCAGTGAGTATGGGGTGTGCCAGTTTGAGGAGCTTTTGGAGGGCCTGAAGGATCCGATGGTATTGGGTGAGAAACTTAGGAGCGGAGGGAGCTTCGCGGGTAGGGCGGTTGGAGTTAAGGTGATTACGGGCACGGTCGAGTTATTTACGGATGAGGTGTTTGGGATATCCACAGTTAGTGAGAGCTTAGGAGAGGGTACTGAAATAGTTACGGAGCAGGTCATCAGAGGAACAGATGCGGGAGCCCCGGAAAGCAAGAGCGTATGGAAGAGAGCGTTTGGTATGGTATGGATGGGAGCTGTTGAAATGGAGATACTGTATACTGTTGATGGGTGTGATGTGAACGCCTGTCTGAAGTCGCTTGTTCTTGAGCCAGACATCCTCATCAAGGAAAGTTACGTGTTCCCTCGAGAAGGACCAGGTGAACTTGACGGGAAAGGTGCAGTTTAGGTTTTGCAGAAATGTTTCCAGAGACTCTTGTCCGTAAGTCCAGATCAAGAAAATATCGTCGACATAGCGAAGCCAGGTGAAAGGTTTGAGAAGTGTGGAGTTGAGGTATTGGTTCTCCAGGCGTCCCATGAAAAGGTTGGCGTAGGAAGGGGCCATGCGAGTGCCTATGGCTGTGCCTTTGATTTGCAGGAAATTATGGTTCTCAAAGGTGAAGTTGTTCATGGATAGGAGACACTGGGCTAGCAGAAGCAGAAATGGTGTACTGGGTTTACGAGGACTGGGGCGTGTGTCGAGAAAGTATTCAAGGGCAGCGAGGCCATGGGTGTGGGGAATGTTGGTATACAGTGATGTCACGTCGACTGTAACTAAGATGGTGTCAGGTGGAAGAGGATCAGAGATAGAATGGATTGTCGAGAGGAAGTGGTTAGTATTCTTGATGTCGGAAGGAAGAGCCTGGACAAACGGTTGGAGATGGTGGTCAAGGAAGGCGGAGATTCTTTCATTGGGAGGGCCAATACTGGAAGCTATGGGTCTGCCGGGACTACCAGGTTTATGGATTTTGGGAAGTAGGTAAAATTTAGGAGTTCTTGGATTGTCAGAACAGAGTGAAGAAACAGTGGAACGTGGCAACCCCTCATGGTGTCAATGCGTTTGAAGGTAGGCGCGGATCCTATTAAGGAAGGATTGGGTGGGATCTTCCTCGTGGGGACGGTAAAAAGTAGAATCGGAAAGTTGTTTGAGGGCTTCGGATACATACTTATATGTGAAGTATGTATTTCTACTTTTTAAAAATTGAGTGAAATTTAAAATGGCCATCATGATGAACGTAGCGCTTTGGCATATAGATTTTTTTTTTTTTTTTACCTATTTCAAACAAAATGTTTTTTGCTTGCTTGGCTCGTTTCCTACGCTCATGGTTTTAATTGATTTGCCTCAAACATTCTCCACGCCGATTACACATATATGTCTTACAGGAGTAAAGTTAGGCCAAAATTAACTTCACCTATAGATTTGTAGGAACATTCCAGTACAAATCGATATCTCAAAGGACCCACTTCCTATTTTCAAATTTCGAATAAGATTCGAGATGGGTGCTCTCAAGATACTCTCATTGGTGTCGTGCCCTCTCGCAGGTAGCGCATACTGGATTAAAGTGTTTATTTCCAAAGTGACTTATTTAACACACGTCAATTATAAGCAAACTTTCTTCTTCCCATTTACAGAATTGGGACTAGCACTAACACAGAGAAAGCTAAGATACATTACAAAATTTCTGATACCTTTTTATTCTAGTTATGTGGTTAACATTACGTTTAAGTATAGACGCAACCAAATTCACGATATGGGTCTTGCCGTCTAATTCGGTTTTTGAAAATTTTCCATATACAGTAAAGTATTGACGTTTTTGTATTGTAAGTTCTATCAAGATCCAACCCGTTGGGCCGTTATGATTAACAAAATGTGACTTCCCATGTGCCTGAGAAATATATAATGTTCTTATTTTGTGATTTCTTTACGTTATTTTTGTATTAATTTTTGTCTATAGTATTTAGGCTCTGCTTTTTCCGTTACAGATATTAGCCTTGCGACTTTTAAGGTCTGTTTTACCTTCGTGGGAGGTTGAGAATACAGACCGTCTAGCTCTACTTGAAAGAGTATTCCATTTGCTTGGATATACAGCACTTCTGTGTCAGGGAGATCCAACTCTACAACGACCAGGTAATGTAGAGTTCGCGTGTTATTTTTTTTTTGGAATATATGGTTATGGGGGGGGGGGGGAAGTATAATGTAATGAATATACTGTATATATATAAAAGTTAAGTGTGTGTTTATAGCTTCCCAGGGTCAACCACCTTTACTCTGATTTTATTTCAGTTTTATCTTAATTTTACTAGTGAGTGACGTGGTGGTATCTGGTCAACATATTTAGGCCTGATTTCTTTTCTTCTTTTTCTATAGTAGTAGTGTTATTTGTCAGTGTTCCACTTAAAGCATATTTCACATTCATTCGTTGTAGAAAACATTAGCAGGTTAGCTTTTCCGTTCAAAGTGAATTTGTATTTATCACTTTGTAATGTGTTTGATGTCGACGAACAATACATACTTCTCTTTATGTCCCTCTTCGGCTCCTAATTAATACAACTTTTCATATATAGGTAGTTGAGTTCTTGAACTTTCGTGACAGGACGGACGTAAGCAATGGCGTTATTACCGTTCTTATCATCAAGTTTATATTATCTTATCTTGAACTCCTGTGACGTCGACTGTGGTGTAACTTTTATATAGCTCATTTAGGGTTGTAATGCAAGCATTATCTTGATTAAATGAAGTACTGTCACAGAAGTTTACACTGAGATCATTCAAAGAAAATGTTTAAATGCGCAAGAGAGGCAAGCAGATATTCTCGTAGCATTGTTGATCAAAGCTCATTTTTCAGGGCAAAAGCTTGAGAAATTTGAATTAAAGTGTAATTGAAGAGTATATTAAGTGGAATTAAACAAAATAAGGATGCTAAAACTGTAATGTAAGATGGGACTGATGTTTATGACACACTTAGGAAAAGCTTTGCGAATTTTAGAAATTAAGTACTGCTCACTGTAAACATTAAGTTACAAAGTGCCTGTTTTCTCTTAATCCAGTTAGTTTCTTAGAAACAATTTTGATATAATAGGATAATGTCTTAAGGCTAAATAATAAGTTGCGAAGACATGTGAACTAACATTCCCACGCATGAGAGTTACTGTGGAGCAGATAAAAATGTGGAAGATAAAAGTAAACCAAGAGATTTAAAAATGCCGATGTTTGTACAGATGTTGAGAGAAGAATAGAATTGTGAGAGTTGTAATGTATACATTGACAAACGGTCTAAATACAAATTCCTGTGTGGGAGTCGTACCTTTCTTGATAGAAGTGAGTATTATCATTCAATAAATAATAGAGAAGACAAGACTTGCAAATACATGTATAAATAGCCAATTTTAGTGAGCAATAGAAATATCAATTTTGATGAACAAATATATTCCACACATACACCATATTGTTTATATTCCAACTAAATAAGTACTTCAATTCATTATATAATCTCTAGACAGCCCTTCATTTGATTCTTTACTTATCATATACCGGTACACAATTAAATTTACCAAGTCATACAATATTCAATTATATATCACTTCTACAGGTATTGGACAAAATATTGGAAACACTTGTCGAAAGTGTAACTGTACTTGGTAACACTGAGCATTGCGTAAATCATTCTCCTATTTGTTGCAGGTAGGATGGCCTGTGCACTAAGCGTAGATTGAGACAGTGTATTTGTAGACGTTGTGTAGGTGTGGTGAGTGACCAGTATGCCCGACTTGACGGAGTTTCAAAGAAATCTAATTGTGTGTGCAAGGTCGGCGAAGCTCAATAGTGGTCGGAAAACGAAGCTACAGGATAGGGACTAGCGGGCCTTGAGCGGATTGTGACGTTGCCGAAGAAAACAACGGCTGAGAAAGTGATTACACAGCTTAATCTGCACCTAAACACCCCAGTGTCATCCAAACCAGTGAGGCGGGAACTGCAAAAAATGGGTACCCATGGGCGTATTGCTATTCGCAAACTCCCAATAACAGCCAAGAATACTCAAAGGCGACGTTCATGGTGCAATGCCCACAAAACCTGGACGTCGGAGGACTGGCAACTTGTCGTGTGGGTAACTCAGAACTCTTGGGTAACGATCCATCCAATGGTACAAACTTTATTTCCAGACGGAAATGCCATATTCCAGGATGATAATGCCCCTATCCACACCGTTGACCTTTTTCAAGAGTGATTTCACTAGCATGCTGTTGAGGTTCAACATCTTCTCTGCCCCTCGCAGTTCCCAGACCTGAATATCATCGAGCCTCTGTGGGTTGTTTTGGAAACTAGTGTTCGGCGTCGATTTCCACCTCCTTTGTCTCTACCTGAGGTGGAGGCTGTGCCCCATGAAGAATGGCTTCAAATTTCACTCACCACCATTCAGGACTGGTATCGGTCTATTCCATCCAGAACTGAAGCTGTATTGCCTGCTAAAGGTGGACCAACACCGTATTAATGCAAAATGTTCCGACTTCTACAAGTGTTCCCATTATTTTGTCCAATACCTGTATTTCAAAGTTGTGGTCAATTTAAATAACAACTTACATCAAGTAGAACAAAAGAAAAATCTTTTTACTAGATGAGTTATTCGAAATTCTTGAGCTTTCTTTCGTATAGCCATTGCCCACCTGTGCACTTCCTTCTCCCAGAAATGTTTGCCAAGAGACGTAATTCCTCAAGATTTGTCCTGTGGTTTGTAACTTTTAACGTCTATTCCATGTTCTTTCAATCTTTTTCCTGTTATTTTCTTTTACGTGTTGATTTCTTAGAATATATCAAGGTGGAGCTGAAATGTCGAACTTGTTTTATTGTTGTTTGAACAAAACCAAATGGAGGCTAAATAATGCAAGTACATTGTACATTTTTATAACCAAAGAGGATTCAAAATTTTCTAAAAAGTATTACATGTGCTAAAGATGAACAGTGGGCGACAAAAGTTCGTAAAATTTGACCAAAATATTTTTGCAAAATTCTTGTAATTCTTTCGGTTAATTTCAATGCAGTCTTCGTATCTCACAGAGTTGAGTGGGACTCTCAATTTACAAAAGTTGCCTTGAGATCGGCCAAAAGAAATTCACAAATGTATTTTGTTCAAACTGTACAAACTTTTGTCGCCTGCTATACAACGATACTCGAGCAGAACGGTACAAAAGAGCACAGGCTTGAGCTGCAACAAATCAGTGTGTGTGTTAATACTAATACTCTCATAAATTACATTGTTCTTTGCATTTGTGGTAATTTTAACATTCATAGATACTTTATGTTATTTTCTACAGAGCCAAAATTTGGTAAAGGGTGGAATGCATCGGGACCAGTTCGTGTATCGCTAACTGCTTCTCATACAAGTACAGTATCGGAGGAGTGCATTTCCTTATTGAGATCTTTACATTCCTTGTCAAGGTGGAATGAAGCTGTGAATCAATTTTTAGGAACGAAACTTGCCATGGCTGGAGATTTATTAACAGATGCTCCGCTATATCAAATTCAGGTACGCTACGTGTCGAAGCCTTCAGTGTAGCAGTTAATTGTTATCCTTTGTTTGATTTCTAAATATGATTTGAGGAATTTACATTAAGGGTGAATGGAAATTGGATTGGCCAATGGTGTTATAAAGAGATCCAGAATAACCTAAGCGCCAAAACCAAAATTTCACAGTCAGGACCATTAAACGTTTCTGCATGTCGTTTGCTACTCGGCAGAACACTCCCATAGCACTTTAGATTATAAACTATAAAAACGTTTTCTTAGTTGTGATGTATCTTCCAGGATTGTGTATTGTAAACACTATTTTATGCCAACTAAAGACAGCGGAAAGTCTTTTACAGGCTACAAGGATTATTTTTCTGATTGCATGCAGCCTTTACATGTTTATGAAAATCTTTGAAAATGTGAAAAAATCAAACACAAGTATGACAAAACGTAACCTAAACATTAGGGATAAAGAACGTAAAAGGGACGCCAACTCCTTAAATTCTGTCTCGAGTTTGTCACGGCATCTCAATGCGGAAAAAGCCGACCTCGGTAGCGGTGAGGGATAAGGTGCTGGGACGCCATTCATGAGGTTGCAGGTTCGAACCCCGCTTGGGGCATGGATGTTTATGAATTTTAAACTCATTGCATTCATATCATCGTGACGGGTCGAAGGCCATAGTTACTAAATGAACCATATAAAATAAAGTGTAAGGAAGTTTTTATCGGTGCGGAAGAGCACGGCATAGATAATCCCACGTCCTACTCAAAGCTGATTCTCATATTGATACATTAGTTAAGGAAATGTGCTATATAATATCCAGAAGTTCTTTCAACATTTCAAGAGTATTTTAAATTAAACTTACAAACTGAAACATAGCATTCAATACATACCATACCCACAAACAATTTGATAAAGTTATGTATTTTCCTTTATATAAATTTCGTATAATTTACAAATTCTTTTGACAATAATATAATGTTTTACAACTACCAGATCGGCAACGATTCCCGGTGCCGACTATCCTGACTGAGGTTTTCCTTCAATCACACTAGGCAAATGTTGGGATGGTAACCTTGAATAATACAATGGAACGACAATATAAAAAAAATATGAACAAAAGTAGTTAAATCATTTCTGTTGAATAGCGAAAATTTACATTCTCTGATAAACAGTTCTCTTATTTTCAAGAGAAAATAATAGGCGTATATTTTTTTAACTTTCGTTTTGTATTTATATTCGAATGGAGTCACCGTGGCTCAGGCAGTAACGCGCCTGACCACGAATCTGGGGACTAAGTTCAAATCCCGACCAAGACGCAGTAGGTTCTTCTTCAGTGCTCGCATGTCTGGCGCCTTGAGTTGTATCAAATTGAGTACCAGTGTGTCCTTGATACTTTAGACATCTTAGGAGGTAAAGGCGGTCGAGCGTGGGACTGACCAGTGACCACCCTACCTCACTTCGTGCCGTAGGGCGAGAATACGTGGAACGCTACCTCCTCATCTCCCATACGCCTTTCACGGAATGTGTGCATCGCAAAGCGATAGCTTTACCTTTTATTGTGTTTTACGTTTGAGATACATCTGCGCAAGGTTTTAAATAACTGAATTTAAAAGTCATTGTTTTTAAGTATCGGAATAAACTTATGGAAATCTGTGTACTACGAATTAGTAACGCAAAGTTTATTGGAAAGGATTGTTTTACTTTGTTTGGTGCCAACACAATTCTGTGAACGCATGCAAGACCTGATAAAAGAAATTTTCAAAAGTAATATGGAGGTACTAATTCGTGTTGGGATAAATTTAGATTTACGAGTCAAGATATGAAGTCCTTATTGAGCTTTGTTTTCTAATATTTTTAAAAAAATATTTAATCAGCTTCACATTTCAGGGTTCCCACTCACCTGGAAAACCTGGAATAGTCAGGGAATCCAGCTTAGCACTAAAACGTCCTGAAAAAGTCAGGGAATTTCACTAAAAAATGTCTGAAAACCTGAAGAAGTTAGGGAATTTGATAGCTTATTGTTTGAAGTTCATTTAACTACAGCAGGCATTCAATGTTAGATCGTTTTTGAAATTACTTGGAGGCTAATGTGCCAACCGTGAAGCAATTTAAGAAAAGAATATAGTGAAATGTTTTGATGTATCTTTACTTTCATGCAACTATGATCTTTATTTTCCCATGGAATTATTATATATATATATATACACAAAATGGGGTACCTGGAAATTTCTGAGTAGTGACCTGGAAAACCTGGAAAAGTCAGGAAATTTGATCTTGGCAAATGAGTGGGAATTCTGTATTTTGAAAATAAATCCCAGACAGCATTGTTCCAAAAAGTGCATGTTTATTTTACAAATAATGAATTTCGCTAACGATCTAATTTTATTTCCCTTTCCATGGATGTCTGTGCAGGAAAATGCCCAAGTCCAAGGTCCAACAATGATGTTAAGATGACCCTGCACAGGAGAAAGGTCCGTAACAGAGTCAATTGCCGGGGCTCCCAAATAGCTTAATCCAGTACTGCTTAAAAGTAATCTATAGGTGATCAATATCAATGTACCGGACCCAACAGAGAAATAGAGAACCAACGTTTGATTTATTTTCTAATAATCGACCATCCGTTTGATCCTCAGGGAATGTGGGATTTTTTTTCCTTTCTCGAAATATCATTTTATTACTTTTTATTATTATTATTATTTTAGCTGAGATTTCTCCGAAAGAGTGTCTTTGTGCTTTTTATGCCTTGTGGTAATTGAATAGACACAACTCCACACAGCAAGTCTAAACTGGTTGAATATGATACCATACCAGTAGTGTTTGGTTCCTTCAGTCAGTTATATACGATTTCTTCTTAATGCAATACCTGTCGTATGTTCGCCATAGCAACCCTCTGCAGTCGTATGCTATGTTATACTTATCATTTTTCTATGTTTTTACCCCTCATAAAACAGGTGGATGAATTTGAATCCGATACATATTTAAGCTTACAATCTTCTGTAATGGCTGCCTTGTCAGTTGTGGGAGGAATGGACTCGAGACCTAGAATTGGAGGCTGTGTGAAAGAAGAGGAGTTAGGTGAAGGTATGATTTCTTGTTTCTTTATTTTGTCGTATAAACAGATTCTGGAAGCTTCTTTGTTTGTAATATGAAATGCAAACAACATTGCAACATATACAGTCAGGACGTTGTTGTATTTGTTTGTTCATCAAATATCTTTGAAACATACTTTTAAACTTCCTTAGTTGTCTGGTCTGCCCCAAAATGTACCGAAATCTAAATAGTTGCTAGATTTTCGACAGCATTTTGTTGTCTTTGTCAGGTATTATGGGTAAGTTAATATGCAATAATGTGTGTTTATAGTTATAGATTGTGCTGTTCGTGTGTATGTGGATGTAAATATATTTTACATGTTTACGAATTATACACATACACAAACAGCACAATCGCAGATATAGACACATTATTAAATATTCACTTATCCTTTGGACATAATACCTGTTTGACGAATATTGTCGAAAAAGTTTAGCAACGATGTAGAATGTTTCAGTATATTTCGGGGCAGCAAACTAGGTAAGTTTACGTTTATGCAGCTAACTCTTGGTGCGTTAAACCATGTTTCTATCTAAGGTTATACTTAAGATGTAATCTTGTTTATGTAGTCTAGAAGATAACCTCAGGAACATTTTAAAAGGAAAGATGTGTATTCACTGATATTTATTTATTTTTATTTGTAATTTTAATGTTTGAATGTGTTATAAGCGGATAGACCAATTGACTTGAAACTTGGTAGCAGAGTTCAGAACATTAAGAGAGCATAAGAACAAAAAATAAAGTCTGCAGTAGGATGTGATGAATCAGCATCAGGTACATGGATTTTCTACCATCAGTCATGGCCATCAATACTAAGTTCTCTGTATATTGCGAAAGAAATAAAGAATACTACAACATACCATATGTCAAGCACATATTCAACTTCTTTTTAAGTCGTACATGAAAGTAGAAACATCGGTCATCGACTAATACCGTATTCCAGTACTTCTGTCCTGCATTAACTATCGTGTACAGTAATATTTGAGGCATCGATGTAAAATTGAAACCAGTTCACTGCTGATACACATTGCTTTTGTGTTGTCGGCGTACAGCCGATCCTAGTCGTAAGTTATTCTTTGACTAATTATTGGTTATTATACGAACAGACATTAAGATTTCAGTAAAAAGTTGGAAGAAGGCTGTAATCGTTTGTCTGTACATCGTAGTGTAGAAGTGACTATTATGGTCGAGAAGTGTTATGTTCTTGAACTTAATTGGCTTGTAAAGTGACTGATAAAGTTTTGTTAGTTTTTGTTAGTGCGTGAGAAAGTGGATAGGTACAGCTTAATTTTTCCGTGAAAGCAAAATGAGGAGTTGGTTTTATTAGATATTAAAGAAATAATGTATATAAAAATCATTAGTTCTCTTTTAGTGTTTGTTAAATATTTATAAGTTGTTGTGTTTTTTTCGTCAAGTAGTGCTTCAATAAACCATTTTTGTGCTGCCAGTGGCAAAATCAAAGGTTACTTTGTCGATTACTTCGTGAAATTTTTTTCTGTGGCTAATACTTCTGGTTTAGAGAAATTAATAGAATTGTTGTTGGCCTCTTTTTTTTTTTTTTTAAAAAAAGTGTAAAATGGTGCTTTTCAACTAGAGAGTTTGCATTCTAAATATGGATTATCAATAGAAACGATAGAAATGTACAGGCGCGCTATCTTTAGCATAGTTAGAATCAGTTTGTCATTTGAAGTTCCTATTCCTGTTCTTTTCATTTTGTTAGTGTACCTTGACACTATGATTCAGTTACCTTTTGGTAGCGTACTAGCTCATATTTTAGATGTGTTTCTGTTTGTAAAACTGCGAGAATGGCTCGTAGCATAAGCACATTCTATGTGTGTTTTCAAATGCTTTATTTCGAGAAAGAATGTGCGTAGAATGTGTCTGAATTCTCATTAACAAATTAAGTTGATTTTTAATTGAGCTAATAGTATCATTTTCAATTGTGTAAATCAAGAGCATAGATACTAGAATTCATTTATGAAAGATCCTTAAAATCCGTAATCATTTAAAATGCTACTTATGTGTGTGAAACCTCCAATTTTTCTGTGTTGTAAAATTCATACCCATCTACAACTTTGATTTAGGTATTCATTTCATTAATTTCCTGCTTTTCAATTAGCTTGCTTACATTTATAAGTAAGTTGCTAATTTCTGTCCTTTTCTCCGATCTCATTAGAGTGGTAGATATAGTTACTGTTTTTCATTTCAGGTACTGTCTGTCGCATAAGTCAGCACGGAAAATTGTGTGTCCAGCTTCACGAGACGGGAGAGACGAAAAGATTCTCGCTGCTGAATGTAACAGCGTGTCCTTCTATCAAATTTGACCTTGATGGAATGCCGATGACAGAAGAGATGCTTCAAACATGGGTTGCTCTTGTTTCTCTTAGTGTGCGGGATCATAAGGTTGAGAAAGAAAGGGGAAGACAAGGGCCTGGACAATGTGGAGATAGCGCAGGTATTATTATTATATATTTTCAAGTGATATAACGCTACGCATTATAGTACCAGATTCTTCCGTTCAATGTGCGAATGAGTTTGCCATGATGCTTTTCACGTGTTTATTGTCTTAAAATAGATTTGCAATTTCTGCAATGGCATTTTACTCATTTGTACTTGGTTCTTATTTCAGGTTATTTAGGTACTTTAGTTCCTTTTCTTTGTTGTGTTTTCAAATGTGCTCTGTTACTAGTTGGATATTTCATAAAATATCTTCCTTTCGATATTTACACCCTTCTCGAGGCTCAATGGCGGCTGGAATTTTACGTACTGTACTTCCTTATCACTTCACATGTGTGCCCTTATAATTTGGCGAAGTATCATGAAATTTGTTTCACTTGCACATTTTCGATGTTAATTTTTTATACAGTATCAAGCAGTTTCCTTCTGTGATGGCATCGTTGCAAGGTGACGTCAAAGATACGTCACAAGGTGTCCCGTGACACTGTAACCCGCCTCAGATTCAAAGAATAGAGCATTGCCTGTAAAACAACACCCAAATGTAATGGTTTCTATGCAAACAGCAAATACGTGTAAAAATGGTTATTCATTTTTAGTCAAATTTAGTTCGCCCTTGGGAAACGTCACCATTTTTTAGTGATGTCCCCAAATAAAATCGGGTGGGGTTTCCCAGATGTGCGTCTCCTCTTAAAGGCATTGTCCAGCTTTGAAATTGTCAGATCAATAATTATACAGATAGTTAAATTCCTTGACTGGTCAATGGCAACAATTTCGAAGGAGGTATTGGTAGCTATTTCTCAGATACTAATTGTTGCAGAGAAACTATTTACACCTCATTGGAATCGTCTCTGGACATTACCGATCAATGCTTTTACCTTTTTCTTTCACAATTACGAGAAATTGGCGGGAGAAGAGAAATTTAACCATAAAAATGCCGTTTTCTCTTCATTTATCACTAACAAGGATCCAGTGTAGCGATTGATGTGTGGTCTATCCTCCTATTCAATATCCCCGAGCTTGGTCAAATTTGGTTCAATAGCTGATTTTTGGCGATTTTTCAAAAAGAAAAATTTAAAAACGTCATTGTCAGCCATATTTGGACTCTCACTGTACCACTTATGACCACAAAATTCCATATTTGGGTAGCAAAATTCTTTTCGATATCTTATATCGTTCTTGAGATATGGCCTAAAATGCAGGTTAATTAATTCGTACTGTTTTAAAATGTAAAGGGGTGTATAAGGTTACAAAGCCACTGTATGCATTAAAAAGAAGGGATACCAAAGTATTGTTCTGTAAAGTCGTAACAAATACTTCTGGAGGTAAGAATCGATACACAAGGGGAGCAGGTGATTTGACTGAGTAGAGATTCAAAAAAGAAAATGTGAAGTTACTATTGCTACTGTGAAATAATTTTATTGAACAAGTTCTCATCTCCTTCAGAGTGCAGAAGGCTCGTTCATATTAATAGGATAGTGATCTTTATTTTCAGATGTGTCAAAGAATATCAGTAACGCTCCTGAACTTGACTTTTGAAAATTAATCCACGAATAATAATAATAATAATAATAATAATAATAATAATAATAATAGTAAACTGTACATTTATTTCACTTTTTATTTTTCAAGTAATTTTAGTACTTTACTGGATATACCTTTTTTCCCAGGTGAAGTGAACATTCCATTGTTGAGGCATCAACAGCAGCGCTTGGCAGCAATGAATGCAGGAAGAGTTTTGTTCCAACATCAGAGTCGGCTTCGACGTGTGTTAAAGCGCCGCACTTTGGAGTCATCTACACCTCTTGAATCTTTGTCAGAGGTGGATGATATCGATCCAAAAGTTGAGACTTTGCTTATACAGAAATTAATGGCTAAAGCAACTCAACCCTCACCTCTAAAGGCAATGTTTAGCAGGGAGGAGCTTGAGGTAAGATACTACTTAGATTTTTCGTTGGTGTTGACGTGGAATATTGGATGTTTTAGTGAAAAATAACGTCTTTCATTTAAGATATTTCGTTTAAGTTATTCACAATTGTGGTGTCCTTGGAATCAAATTAATCTGTCGCTACAAGAGGGAGAATCAAATCAAATAAACTTTGATATACAATGGGCGCTTTTAGTACTGTGACTTCCGCCCGCTGGTACGAGTGCAGTATTTTTTTTTTAATTCATAAACACGCATGTCCAACCAGATTCGAACCTAATACCTCTTTGACGCTAACTTCACGCGTCAGACCTCAGGACCACCGAGGCCGGCAGGGAAAATCAAGTTAGCAATAAGCTATAGCTATTGAGAAATGCATGTACGTGATAACGTAATCCATAGAAATGTAAGTTGACCAACATCTTACATTATTATCCATGCAGAAAAGTGTAAAAGTATTTTAAAAGGGACAGTTGTATTGTTTTGCAAGGAAGTTCTGTCTGCAAATCCAGAGTAGGAAAGATCAGGCTGAAACTGAAAATTGAATCCTTAATTTTCCCGATTGCGAAGCGCATAATTTACCACCGAGTTATCCCTCCTTAATATTACTGTCAAAATTTACGTACTGTATCATGCGTATAAAGAATAAATCATATTATATTGTTACGTAAAACGTATTTTACTTCCTCATTTTTGTATTAAGAAGAATCGTATTGGAGAAACTATTGCCTGTAAATAAATTTAGCTTATTAATGTTCGACAAAACTTAGTTATAATTAAGAACTGAACTATTTTTGGTATCGTGAAATATCTTATTTTTTTCGGGTTATCAACCAGGTGAGTTGTACCCTGTCTAACGTTTCAAGAACAGTCACCGTTTTCATCTTCATGTTTGTGAAGCGAACTCTGCTCTGGAGATACTTAATTCGAGTTTATGTATTTGGTAACAAATTTGCTACCTCACTTATTGCGCGTTGTGCAAGTTCACCAGTCAGAAGCAGATGAATAGCTGTTGGATGAGATATCCTGAATACATACCCTGAAGATTCTCGAAGCGTTGGACAACGTACACCCAACCTTGTTGATAATCTGTATAATCCTGTTATTCTGTGTAATACTTGATTGAACAATCTGTTCGTTTTCATATCTCCCAAAAGTTTGCAGCACTTGCTCATGATAAGTTCTGTGTAGTGTATCTGGCGTCTTCTAAGTGTAATCCGAAGGATCACTTTTTGAAAACTCAACTTTACGATGAATTAGCAACATTCTTACCCGTATAATATTATCGTATGTAGCAATGGGTAGAGTGTAGAGCTTTTCAGCCTATATCATTTGTCGCTTATGTTTCGCTTTGGTTGCTCAAGCGGATTTCATTTTTTAAATTAATTGCAAATACAGTTTAATGAGAGTTTTTCGAAGTCGCCATAGCTCAGGTGGTAGCGCGTGTGACTACCAATCTAGCGGCCCTGGTTCAAATCCTGGTCAAAACGTTGGAGACTTTTCTTCAGTATTCCCATATCTGGCGCTCTGCCTCCTAGCAAATTGAGTAAAAGTGTGTCCTGGGTACTCCTGGGCGCTTTTGGGGGTAAACGTGGTTGAGTGTGGGACTGACCACTCCACCTCACTTCGTGCCATAGGTCGAGAATATGTGGAGCGCTACCTCGACATCCTTTATGCACCGTTCACTGCGCGTACGCCTTGCATAGGAGATACTTTTACTTTTACCTTTTTAAAATAAATCTAATTATTGTTTGCAATTTCAATTTTAAATTCCTTTTGAACGTTTTTTTATTTGGAATTAGTACGAAGTATCGTATCGTAGATGTTATTTTATGTTCTTGTACGTAAATGTCGACAGTAGTAGAAACAGTTAACGCACGTGAAGAGTAAATGACTTCATTCAGAAGTCAATAAAATTTTGTCTGGTCTGTTTTTGTAACTATTTAGATATTTAAACCACATTTGACGCTGAAATGTTTATTATGCGCTTTTTCTTTAACAGGCTACTGCTCTGATTATGTGCCAGTTCCTTGCATCAGAAGCGAAAAGAACTAGTCAAATACCTACCCAACATCCAAGTGAGGCTCCAACTCCAGCAAGTGATGCTTCATTGCCCTCTCCTATGTCTTCAGCCAACAAGCTAGGAAAGCCTAAAAAATCACGTCCACCATCTCCTCCTCCTTCAGCCCTTGTTAAGCAGCTTATGGAAATGGGATTCGCTCGGAAAAGTGTAGAACATGCTGTCAAAATTTTAGGTTAGTGATTCTTAGATTGTAGTATAAGTTAGTTTTGTGTCATGTTTGAATGAGCCTTCAAAGATATGCAAACATAATCAATTCTGTCTCTTACTCGTGTAACAGTCAGTATAATAAAGCCAGACTATTTTTTATTCCAACTCATTGGATTGATTCATAAGTAGTGCAACCAATGACATATGGTTATTTTTGAAAAATAATGTTTCACCAGTAATTATTGTTTTGTTTTTATTTTGTATGTATTCGTTGTTTATCTTAGCTACAATATTAATGTGAGTGGTCCGTAATAGTTATCGTATGTGTAATGATTGTGAGGTTTATCTATACAATACATTTATAGAAGGAAAATATGACGAATATGTACCGCAGATTTAAGTCCTATGTGGGAATAGAGATGATACATTGAATCGCCAAATTATGTGAACCATTGAAATGTAAAGATGTGTTCTGGTTTACGACACGTTAATGCTTTGGAATATACAGTATAATGCCAAGTTGAGGCTCTTCATGTATGGTTATGATTAAGAATATATATACTCTTCTGTTATGAATGACAACGCACACAATACTGAACAGATGACTTCATTAATATTTATTGTTTCGCACAATTAGGGTGCGCTTTAGATACTCCACCGGTCGGGATTACTTGAGACTGCATTTACCTAATTGAGTTTAGTTGACTTCACTGATTTAGGTTACAATATAGTAGATCTTCCCAATTATTTCAAATACTAAATGATAAAGTTAGTCTAATTATCTCTCTACATGTATAAAGTCGGATGTTTCCAAATTATTTTCTTATTCTTTGACGAAAATTCATTCTTACTTCTGCAGACAAGCTAATTTAAAACCGTTTTCGTCAATCTTTCTATTGACCATGAAATTTGGAAAAATTGAAAATCATTGAAAAATTAATTTAAGTTTGGTCGGGGAAGACCGGCATATTGGCTATTACTGCTGGGACAGATACGAACGAATCCAGCTGTATGTCAGCTGATATTGTGGCCAAGGCTGAAGCCATAGTATCTGTGGGAGTGTGACTTCTCACCACATAATCTTTCAATAATAATCTACTTGAACGAAATATGAGCTAACAAAGATCATCCCGCAGACAATGAAAATGCATTCTGAAAATAAATCTAGCAATAGTTGAAATAAGACTACATATATTAACGATATGTACTCAGTGCATACAGATCACTTTGTGGTTGAAGGAGGAAACTTTTATGTACTTTGTGCCCATCATCACCATTAGTGTTCTCCCGAAAGCGAAGTCCTTTAAGGCAAGGTAACCTCTCTCCATTCCTCTGTGCTCAGAGTGGATAGAAGTTCATTGTGCAAAAGCATGTTTCAAACAAGAACACGGAAACCCGAGACTGACGAAAGTGATGGACAGTGCAGGTTCTGTGAAATTAGCCAATACCTCAAGCGTTTCAGCGCATGAAAGATTCTAAAGAAAATATCAAACAAGTGATTAAAGTCTTCTTTCTACTGGTATTCTAATTCATATATTCAGAAATGATCAGTGGATAAGAACAGCTACATGCATTAAGACAGCTGTCACTGGAACTAATTTGAAAAGATATCGTACCAAATGTGCAGGAGAAGATTTAGAGTTAAGGAAATCACAATATGAAGGAAATGTTGATTATGTCGTGGTTGATGAAACAACAGATACAAAGAATCGAAAGATGGTGAATGTTATTGTTGCCCCACTTGGTAATGTTAGCAGCAAAACAAAATTTATGAACGTTGCAATGCTGATATTATAGTAGACATAGTACTTGATACACTGAATCTTATCGACGTTCATAGAATAGAAATCAGTTGTTTAAATCTCTGACAATGCATCGTACATGATTTCTGCAGGCATGCGATTGACTGGAGTTTCACCTCGGCTCTTACATTCCACTAGTTAGGCTCATGTAATACATCTCTGTGCAGAGGAGATTAGATGTTCACTGAAACTTGCTGACCAGTTCGTTGAGTTCAGTAAGGCTACTTTGGCGAAAACTTTAGCCATAAGAGAGAAGTTGTTGGATTGTTTGAAACAAGTAGGAGCATCTGTTGGTCCTCCAGTCCCGGTAGTGTACTTTCCAAACACACTAAGGTCAAGCCAAAAACTTTGTAACAAAAGTGTTTGCATCGCGTGAGTCAGCCTAAGTGCGTTTGTAAAAGAAGGCGATAATATTTAATACTGATATTTCTATGAAGTACAAATATCTGTATTTTAATAGTTCAGTTAGGTCTCAGTGCGTTTGTAAAAGAAGGTGATAATGTTTAGTACTCATATTTCTTTGAAGCAGTACCAGAAACCGCTACGTAGTACCGGAACGTTTTTCAATTTGCATCAATAGTGCCGGTGTTTTTTAAACTAAAAAGGACAGATCTTCAAAATTGTGAGATTAACTCTTCAAAATTTTAACCCATAACCATATGTAACATTCTGTTTGCTGTCTGCAAGACAGTATATTATTGAAACCCGCTCCCAGAAAAGGAAACCCGACCAAAAATTGCACGAGTATTATTTTGAAATTCTTGATGAATACCGGAACTTCTTTTCTTTCAATTAAACCTCTGCTTTGAAGTGAAAGTATTTTAATAGTTCAGCTAGACCAAAGTGCGTTTGTAGAACAAAGCGATATTGTTTAATAATGTTATTCTTTCAAGTAAAATATTTTAATAGTTCAACTAGGCATCAGCGCGTTTGTAAAAGGTCTAGCGTGACGGAAGAAGGCGATAATGTTTGATACTGATATTTCTTTGAAGTTGAAATATTTTAATACTGTGGACAGAAAGACAGATGAGATTACTTGGGAGTACAAGCAAATACGCCACTGTTTCACGAGACAGGACGACATGGAAACAGGCAACTTGAAATCCATCCGAACATCGAGGAATTGCGGAAAACATTCCACACGCGTCAACAAACAAAGGCAGTAGGACAACGGCATGACAGAGATCATTGAGACACAACGAGAGAGCATGAGGGCATTAGCACATTGAGACTTAGAAAGTGTGAGAGGCATGAAAGAGGTAACGACAGGATAGACTAAGCTTATTTGCCAGCCATCTCAGATGAGACCCCGTTGTATTCATGGGTCTAATAAACACCCTTGTTTTTGAATGATAGTTATTATTCCTAGTGCTTTAACACCCCCTTATGTCTACTAGAGCTACGCGACAACCCATATATGTATTCAGCCTCGCATTTGCCTATTAAGAGCAGGTAGTTGATTTTACATTAGGCAAGTACCGGGTTGGTACATTCTCCAAGATCTCGGTAGAAGGTTGTAGGCAGCAATGCCTATATTATGCCCTTTTGGTTGCTACTGGGATGACATAAGTAATCAGACAGCCACTACATACAGGAATCTTATACCCTAATCGTAGCGAGGAATATTAGGCTTGCATGGCTCTTGCAATTGAAATTTCCTTAATTTTATAGTTCAGAAATACTTTAAGGAATGCACTCAATAAGAAACATTTACTGCGAAATTTAGCTAAGGTTTGCTGTGGATACCCACATAAATGTAGTATTTACAGAAGAAATTTAATTTTTGCAACGTATGTGACTGTTTAAACGCAAAATATAGCAGTTTCGAGTCATGAAAGTGTGAAATGAGAGAAAAAGAGCGTAAAATGAGACTATTTAGTAGCTTCAGATTTCAGGTTGAGCACAGATTTGAGTGTTTAAAGGCGATGTGTATCGCACATAGGTCTAATGAGAAAAAAGAAACCTGACTTTTTTTTTAATCCGTCCTCCTTCGCTCAGCAATTTGTCGGTCCCTTTTTTTTAAAGCAAAATACGTGACATTTATAACAAGAAATGATGCTATTACTATTCCTCTGCATGCCGGTCTTTTTGGATGTGGTGAACAACATTTAAATAATCATGACATGCCTTTTCCTAACACATGTTTGATTGTTGGGTGTCGCTATGTGTGTGTGTATAAGCGTGCCTGTGGGAATTGTTTTGCAAGGTAATGCGTGGTACAATAGACTAAATACTAAAATAGATTTATACCGCTTACCAATTTTCCTCTGCGCTAAGGAGCATGTGATTTTGAACCCTGCCGGTAGTTGGCTCTGGCTGCTACTTTCAGTCGCTGGTTCTTTCCAGTAGCCAGAGCTACCTAAAGAGATTGTTCAAAATTATGTGCTCCTAAGCAAAATCCCGTTAATTTTAGCGCCGATCAAAATAGGTAGCCTATATATTATTATGTAGTCTCTTCTCTGGTATCTTTTGGGGTGATGTTTTTTTTTTTTTTTTTTTTTTTCGATTGGTTGCTCTTTTGTTAGGTTGTGTAAACTAAATTGGAAAATTGTTTTTCAAAACACGATCAGAATTTTTAACGAGGTAGGTTAGGCAACAAATCCAGTTTAGGGAAAGCACAGCAAGGATAACTTACTTGTCCAATCAATACATAGCATTAAGAAATTTTTTGGTTCTATATACAAAAGCACCAATATATGACTGAGAACAAATCCAGTTTAGGATAAACATGGATAAATTTTACCAAATATTCTTAATATAACCTAAAAATCACGGACAAATTGTCGAGCGAGCGAAGACGGATTAGAAAAATCAGGTTTCTTTATTCTCATTGGACTTATACATGATACACATCGCCTTTAACACTCAAACCTGTGCTCAACCTGAAAGCTGAAGCTGCTAAATAGTCTCATTTTTTTGCTCTTTCTCTCTCATTTAACACTTCAATGACGAAACTCGGCTATATTTTTCATTTTCATACTCTCACACACTTTGGAACCATTACATTTCTTCTGTAAAATTACATTTTGGGTAAATAAAGTAAACCTTGTAGCATCTAGTGTTTTATAATAATTGTCACTTCTTGAAGACACTTCTCGACAAGTAAGAATTTCTTTTGAAATAATTAATAATGTAGATCTCAAGAGTTTTACATACATATATATATTAGTAACTTGGTGGGTCTTGGTTCATTGGACGTTAGAAGCATAGTTAAGAAAATCTCAGTCGAACCTGCAGACCTACAAGCCTTGCCCCACTCCACTGTACGTAAGCGTTGGGCGTGCTATGATTTGTAATGGCCAAAGAGGCAAAAGCTGACTTTGAGAGAGGAAAATGTGGCAGGTGAATGTGGCATCCATTATATAAATGAAAGGAAGACATTTTAACGTTGAAAGCATTTAATTCGTATTTAAAGATGAAGTTAAATCTAAATAAAAATAATACAACAAATACACGCACTGTTTTGACATTTTTTTTGTGTTCGTTTTTCTTTGACCTTGTATAGTTTCATGAATTAAATATTTGTTTTGGTTATTTGCCTTCTAGAGAGTTACGCCCTCTCTCTAGGCATGTGTGGTAGAAACATATCTGTGCAAATATATTAATAGATGGGCTAAGTGCGATTTATACACGAAATATAACTAAACAGTAATATCATAACATAATAAATTATATATAAATTAAGAAGTTCTATATAGATCAAGAAGCTTGTCATAACATAGGATAATATAGCCAAAATATCTTACATAATACAAGTGTAGTTATTGCTGGTATGGTAAGATGAGTGGCATGTGCTCATTGATAATGTTTCTTTGAAAGAATGCCGTGTGATGGTGGTCAGGTGGTATGTGTTGAATATATAAACTAAGCAGTACGTTGAGTGGTGTATGACAGTATTTATGCGTTACATCTTGCTCTAGATCAGTGTATACTGTGCTAATAAATATCTCATTATTGTTGCCTAGGCATTTTTCTGTATAAGAACGGCGCAATTCTGCTATGTGTTGTGTAAGCTTAGGAATACTTATTTTAGTGTATAGCTCATTATTAGGGTAAAGTAACGATATTCTGTAGGCCAACCTTATTTCACGTGTCTTTCCATTATTTCAAGTTTTTCGTAGAACTTACTGGGTGCAGAACACTAAGCGATATGTCCGAACGTTAGAATACTTCTCATGAAGGCTTTGTAGGTGTTGAGGATTAGTTTTGGTCTTAGACCCCAGTTCTGCCCTGTTAATCTGCGTAGTAGCTGTAGTCTGTTTTTGGCCTTGTTTATGATTTTTTGTAAATGTGGTGTCCACAGTAGTTTTTTGTTGTATGTTATGCCGAGATATGTCACTGTTTTAGTTGGTTCAAGTTTATTGTTTCCTATTTTCACGTTTAACGTTCTTGGGTTTCTATGGGATTTACTTCTGCACTTTTGTGGTATGATTGACGTTTGTGTTTTGTCTTCGTTTATTTTCAGTTTCCATCTTTGACACCATTCAATGAAGTTGTTGAGTGTTACTTGTAAGTTAGCATTTATTTGTTGCATGGTCCTACCTAGTGTCAAAAATGCCGTATCGTCTGCGTGCTGAAATAGATATGTGTTTGGTGTAGGTAAATCAGATGCATTTAGTATATACAGGAGAGGTGAAAGAGAAGATCCTTGCGGCACTCCCGTGTGCGGAAATATTGGATGCGAAGTTGTGTTATTGATACTTACATATGCAATGCGGTTTAAGATAAATGAACATATTATTCTTAGGTAATTCAAAGGGATTTTTAGTTTGTACAATTTGTAGAACAAGCCGTATTGCCAGATTTTATCAAAGGCTTTCTCTAGGTCCATTAGTATTAAGCAGGATGGAAGTGACTTATTATAGTGATTTGTAATTATGGTCGTTAGCCGCAGCAATTGATCGTTAATACTGTACATTGGTCTGAAACCCGTTTGGTGCATTGGTAGAATTTCTTCTTTACTTAAAAATGGGTGTAACCGTTGGACTAGTATTTTCTCAAATAGTTTACCTAGTGTGGCAGTTAATTGTATGGGTCGATACGATTTTACTGAGTCGGGTGGTTTGTTTGGTTTTAGAAACATACAGACTTTTGAGACTTCCTATGCAGTTGGGTAAAATCATGTTCGTAGTATGAACGTATAAATGGCTGCTAAGAGAATAAATAGTTTTAATGGACATTCTTGTTTTAGTTTCTGTGATATTTGATCAAACCCTAGAGCAATGCTGCATTTCTTTCGCAATGTTTTCTGTATTTCTACATACGTTATTGTTCGTGTTAGAGGATTATTCTCGTCAATGTGGCAGTTTACAGATTGCTGAAGTATGCTATCTATTTCACATTTCGAGAAATGTGGACTATATCTATTTTGTTCCAGTTCTGGTGTGAAGACAGTTTGCAAATGCATCGGCTTTCTCTTGGTCAGTATGTAGTGCCTGTCCGTTATAGAACAGTGGATACGTAGTAGTGGTTTTCTGTCCTGTTAAGGGATGGAATTTCTTCCAGTATATCGTTGGTTGTTTTTCTTGATTGAGTTAATTGCATGTGTTTTGCCACCTGAGTCTTTTATGAGCTATTATATAATTGTGCACTGCTCTTTGCCATCTCCGTGCCTGCAGTAAGTATACTTCATTGCGTGTTCTCTCATATTCGCGAAAGTATCGTCTGGATTTTCGTACTAACGTTAAATATTGTAGAAGTAGTAGTGACTGATATGTTTTACATCTAGTAGTTGATATGTTGTTGGTATCTTGATGGCGTGGTTATACTATTGATCGAGTTGTTGAGTTCGGTCTCGTTCGTAGGTGGTTGAATATGTCGTTTATTTGATTACGATACTGAGTCCAGTTGGCTTTGTTGCACAATGAAATGGTACGTGTCGTTGGTTGATGTGTCTTATCTCGATCAGTACAGATTGTTACTTTGACTGGAAGATGATCACTTCCAATGTCATCGAGTACTGTTATTGCACAATTGGTTATGAGGGAAGTTGTGAGAACTACATCAGGGGTTGTTTGGCTGCTAGGTCTCGTATGTCGGGGTAGTTTGTGAATATGTCCATTAAGATTTGTTTCTATATGATCTGAGAATTGAGCTTTTTTCCTGTCCGTTCGGCTATGTATGTTTTTGTCGGTCATTACTATTAAATTCTTGTAATGATGAAACAGGTATGTGAAAAAACCTAATGGTAGAGGATGTCCCGGACGCACATATATGGTTGCTATCGTAATGGCGATGTTTGGATCATAAACTGTTGCTACAACATGATCCGGTAGGGCAGATTAATTTGTTGTGTTCTATAACTTACTTGTTGTTGATGCCTATCGCAGCTCCTCCCTGAGCTCGTTCATTGTTCTGTGGGTAGTTGTGTCTTATGACTTGGTACTTTGGATATCTTACTCGTGTCTCTGGTTTTAAAGATCTTTCATTGAGCGCAAAATCATCTATATTTTCTTCCACTAATAGATGGTCGAATAACATTTTGTGTTTTAGGAGTGATCGAATATTTACAAAAAGCAAAGCAATAACCATATTCTTAAGTACTTCCATCATAGTTAGAATTTTGCCTTGGTAATATTTGAAAATGTACGTAAGGCCTTGAGTACGTGGAATATAAGTTTACATTGAAGATTGCTGTTGCTGCCACAGTAACATGGTCTAGAATGAGCTGTCTTTGGAATTGGAATATATTTTGCAATATTAGCGTGTTGTATCGTAAGAAATTTTCTACTGTGATTGGTTGCATAAATGATTGATTTGGTTCTACATATGAATCTGTACTTCTTAATGGTACTGTCATTTCCGGTCGTTCCCGTACTGGTTCTGGTTTAGCCTGACAATTATAACTATAAGTTGGATGTGTTTTGTTATAGGTTGCGCATTGTGGAGGTTTTTTCGTATTTTTACATTGTTTTGTTTCATGGTCTTCGGCGCAATACCCGCATCTTGGCGTGTTCGGGCATTTTGATGTTGTGTGAGCGTTGTAACTTTGATAGCGTTCACATCTGATGGGTAATGTGGACTTGTTTTCGAAGCCTCTACACGGTGTCTTTCCTTATAAATCTATGCTCCTTCTGTTAAGAGTGTGTCTATGACTGTTTGTTTGTTTGTCAGCACTCGTACCATGTATGTAGGTCCATCCTGGCATTGTATGCGAATACATTTCTCTACCTCAATGCCTTCAGCTCTAAGTTCAGCATGTACTTCTTCATCTGTGATGGAAGGTAAGACTCCTCGTATAACTACTGAAAGCATAGGATTCCTTGATGGAGGTGGTTATTGTTTAATTCAATCCGTGAGAGCTGTCATTTTAGCATCTTTGTCGAAAATTTTGAAGCTGACTTTATTACGTATCATATGTGCAATGTTCGGATCTTCAGATTTGATTATTATTCCATTTCGCGTGAAGATAATTTGTTTGACACAAGCACGGGGAAAATACTTAGTAATCTGAGACAGTATTTGTTTGCTTGAGGTGTATTTAGCATCATAGTTGGTTAGAAGGAATGAATATAGACCTTGTGCTTGTGTGACTGCTGGACTGCGTTCTGTTGTGCTGTTGGATCGAGTGCGACCTTCGTCGTTTGTTCCACATTTCATAGCCTTCCCTGCATTTTCTGTTGCATCTTTGTTTATTGGTGATTTTGATTGCGGATGTTTTTCATTAGCATGACTAGATTCTCCGGACAGAGTTCGACCTTTCCGAGTTTTAGTACCAGCTTTAGGTTCTTTTTCTTTAAAACCCTTTCTCCAGTCTTCCTGTGCAGATGTTAATGCTTGTTTTGAGGTGACCGGTGGTAGTCCCTGGTGTTTTCCTGTCGACATCATCGTAGCGGTTTTATGGGGCTCGGGGCCCTCTTAGCAATGAGTAAATTGAATATAAGCGTGCAGTGAACCGACTGTTTTTAAACTAGTCACACTCTCCATAACTTTAAGATATTAATAAGTAAAATTCGTTGACCGTATTTTTGACTAGTGGCACTCTCAGTAGCTTGAAAACATTAGTAAGTTCGTTGACCGTATTTTTGACTGGTGGCACTCCCACAAATCCCATATGCCTAATTTACATATAATGGGTTACTATTTCAATAGTGATTTTATTATTACAATGATTTAAAATTTATTTAATTGTTTATATAAAAGTTTAAAAATTCTTAATTTATATTCTTTTAACATTTAAATCATTTTAATAAGTAAATGATATTATTTAAATAATAATTTACAATATTCCTTTATATTGAAATACATCATAAAAATGTGCCGCCATGTATTGAACACAAAAAACTTTATTTCAATAATATTGAATTTAATTCATTAAATTGGCAAATACTATTCTCATTGGTAATTTGTATTTAAAATCAAGATTAATAGCATTTTAGACTATAAATTCAATAAATAAATAAATATTTGAGGCTTATCATAAAAATGCATAATGAGGTATCTTCCTCAACCTTACCTAACTTTACCGTAGCACCAAATGTTCCTTATTGAGTGCATTTCGTGTAGAATTCCTGAATTATGAAATTAAACAAATTTCAGTTACAAGAGTCATACAGTATCCCTCACTACGATTAGGGTATAAGATTCATGTATGTAGTGGTTGTTTGTCTGTAACACCTTATTTAAGTTACCCCAGTAGCAAATATTTTTACTTCAAAGAAACATCACTATCAAACATTATCCACTTCTTTTACAAACGCACTTAGGCCTAGCTGAACTATTAAAATATTTTTACTTCAAAAAAATGTCGGTAGTAAACGTTATTGCCTTCTTTACTATTAAATACGCTTTTGTGTATTTCATGTGATGTTTTCCAAGTTTTTAGCTTGTTTGTAAGACCTTAGTGCATTTGGAAAATAAGCGTCTCAGTAATAACTTGTTGGTGTACATGCCTAAAGGCAGGGAAGTATCAGAGCATCAATTGCAATGCAGTGAAACTTGGATCGTGCTAGAAGATGAGGTATTGCAACTCGAACCAATCTAAAACTATTGCTGAAATATTTGATGGACTTTGTAAACAAATAGAGGTTTTGGAATCGGAAAAAGTTGATGCAACACAAGTTCGACTTCTTTTATCGTCTGTTCTTCAACACTGCAAACCTCTGATGTTACATGCAAAGAACTTACTTCGCTACGTGAGTGAATATCATATTATTGGAAACTTACGGAACGAAGTACAAAATTTAAAAGATCCAACGTTAACCTCACCTGAGAAATGTTCTTCCATCTTTACTACAGGTGAACTGAAGTGCTTTTCTGCAGTTGTTATTCCCCTGAAAGAAACAACATACACTACAATAGTATGTGAAGGAAATTAGTCACCATCCCCTGCTTTCTTCTTGTGGCAAAAACATTCAAGCAAGATCCAAACGCTAAATAAGCTGGTAGCGATATCAGTTACGATCCCTTCCCCCATCTGCCTCAGTTGAGAGAAGCTTTTCTCCTCTCAGATGGATTTTCGAACCTAAGAGCTCTGATAGAAGAAAAATCTCGAGGCTCACCTGAGACTTGCATTTAAGCAACCTCATGATGCCGATGAGACTGAGAACAACACAAAAGACTGAAATGTGTAATACAAAAATGCAACCCTAAAACAGTTTAAATAGTGCTTGCAAGTTGTAGCCAAACGAACCAGTATTAAGTGATAATGTGTTTCATTTGAATGTTAACATTTTGGTGTGTAGAATTTAATTTATTTGTTTGTAGTATATTATATATTAAATGGAAAATAAATAGATAAAAAAAAATGTGTGAAATAATAATAAAGCACAATCACTAAACAAATAAAACAATGTGGGTCGCTCATGAGTGGGCCTGGCGCTGTGAGGTGCGCTCAGCCTCCTATCAAATCAAGTACCAGGGTATCGTTGGTACTCCTGGGCACCTTGGGAGGTAAAGGCGGTCGAGCATGGGACTGATCACCCCACCTCACTTCGTCGAGTATATGTGGAGCGCTACCTACACGTCTCCCGTGCACCGTCCACGGCGCGCCTTTACCTTTATTATTATCAATAATAATAATAATTGGCTTTTTAGTATAATGGGGAAAGTTTCCCTCTAATTAATTTATTATGTTAATGTGTTATGTAAATGCTGTATGTAGTAGTTTTTTTTGTTGTATTTTCAGGAGGAATTAGTGACATAACACCTAGTCCGGAGACACTTGTTGGCTGGCTCCTTGAACATCAAGATCAAGTGCTATCAGATACAGACACCATGTCTTCGTTTGAGTGCTTTTCTGATACGGACTCTGTGTCTGAAGATTTTGAAGATGTCAATCCATTTTGTAATGAAACTGTAAGTTTAATCGTGCATAATATTCTACTGACTTTTAAAATGATTGACCTGTAAACTTAGGACGTATTGAACATTTATTTTAAAATAACTTTATCGAATTCTACCGAGTTACCACTGTCTTGAACGAGTCCCATTCAATCTGCCTTATGTGCCTTTAAAATGCTTTCACATAAATGCGAAATTAACAGCCCCGTTGCATAATGACTTAAGTTAGGTCTGCATTACTGCCAACTATACTGACAGGTTTTCTTCGGTTTGAGAAGACAAATTTCTGAATAGTATCTCACATTAAGCGCTGACAGCTACCTTCACATCCAAGTCCCCGGAAGAGTGTTCGATAAAAGTTATCCCTCAAACTACTGTCAGGCTTAGGCCATAGCTGCCTGTTCAGCCTATAAAATATAAAGGAAAGACACTCGTTACTTGTTTCTGTCTCCAGGTGGTGCATAATTTACATTATTATACTTTCCGATCTACACTTAGGACATTTTCAATAATTTTCATACCTAAAAATGGGATAGAAGGAAAGTACAAATATGTGCAAAGAATTCAAGAAGGTGATGTGAAATTTAAACCAGGTATGTGCAGCGTTGCCAGAAGCGAAAATTGGAAGATGATTATTCAGAATTTGGTATATTACTAGTTTGTTGTTTTGTTCTCGTTCTTTTAGTTTTGTGTTCCAATAAAGTATCTAAGAAAAGAAACTAAGCTCTATTTAAATTGCTCCTATTTGTATTTAAAAGAGGATTTTAAAAAAATGTAAAATACAAGTGTTTGCCATAAGCATTAACTACGAAAGCAATGAACCACTTGAGCCAACATGAAGAAAATGAAATAAACTATGGATGATATGAATTAGAATGCATAAATTGGTATCATAAACTGATCAGAAAAAATAATCGATTGTAAACTGAAGAAATTGTTTTCATTGTTCATACCCAGCGGAAACTGTTTTTATCATTGTTCCTTGTTTTTGTTCAAATGTGCGTGGTTATTGTTTGTCTAAAACTGTACTTTGAAAGAAAGGTTGAGCAACAGTTTTCATCACCTCTCACGTGCCTTCAGGTTCTTGGATTGCTTTTTACTTTAAAACATTAGTTTGTATTTCCATTATTAAAAGTTTCATGACTTCGGGTAGGTAGAAGATGGATTTTTTTTTTTTTTTTTTTTAGCTTTTTTGAATTGCGTAGTGTCATATTCTGTCAAAACTCTCAACCAGATCGATCACATATTAGTAGATAGACGAAAACACACCAACATAATGGATGTTAGATCGTACAGAGGAGCGGAAGGTGACACCGACCATCAATTAGTGATCACAAAAGTAGGGAAAAGTTATATATCGGGAACAGAGAAAGCAAGGGGTCAAAACAACTGAAATTTTAAGTTAAACGATTAAATAATACGAGCGCAAAAGCAGATTACCAACTCGAACTCTCAAATAGGTTCGAAATCCTAGCCGACTCGAGTAATAATAATGATGATATTAATAATGAAATTGATGTAAGTAAGATGTGGGAGGCAATTCGTGAAACAATTAAGAGCGCAGCGAAGGAATGTGTAGGTGAGAAGAAATAACAGGAAAACAAACGTTGGTTTGATGAAGAATGCCTTAAGCTTCATGAAATACAAAAACAATCCAGGCAACGATGGCTAAGTAATAAAAGCGCAGCAAATACCAACCAATACAGTAACGCGAAACGAAACGCCACACTCGGGTTCAGAAACAAAAAACAAGAATATCTGACGCAGAAGATTCAGGGGATTGAGGAAAACGGGAGGACAAATAACATACGAGATCTATACAAAGAGGTAAACTCGTTAAGAAAAGGTTACCAGCCGAGATTAGGAATGATTAGAAATGAACGTTGGAGATCTTCAGGCGGATCTTACTAAAATGATCGATGTGTGGAAAAGTTATTTCGGCAAACTTCTTAATGTACACAACTGGGAAGAAACAGAGGAATTTGAAATCCATACCGCAGAACCGTGGATTCCTGAATCTAGCGAGATCGAGATCGAAATGTCGGTAAAGAAATGAAAATTTTCAAATCACCAGGAATAGACAATATTCCAGCCGAATTAATTAAAGTTCGAGGAACGGCACCAATCAAGGAACTACAGAAGTTGATAAGTGCTATATGGAGAAAGGAGGAGCTCCCAAAGGAATGGAAAACCTCAATAATAGTTCCGATATTCAAAAAAGGCGATAAATCGGACTGTAATAATTACCGCGGAATCTCGTTACTTCCAGCCTGTTACAAGGTATTAAGTATATTCTATTAACACGCCTAAGTGTATACACAGATGAAATAACTGGAGATCACCAATGTGGATTTAGAAGAAATATATCCGCGTTGGACCAGATTTTCGCCTTGAGACAAATTTTGGAGAAGAAATAGGAATACAATGGGACGGTTCACCAGCTATACATTTATTTTAAGAAAGTATATGATTCTATCAAAAGGAAAAAATATCCTGATACGATTTGGAATTCCGAAAAAATGAGCTCAACTAGTGAAGATGTGTCTCAGCGACCCCATAAGCAGAGTACGGATACATAATATGTCGTATAGTTTCAAGATTCGCAACGGATTGAAACAAGGCCATGCCTTGTCACCACTACTGTTTAACTTTGCGTTAGAATATGCGATTTTAAAAATTAAAGGGGGCAAAAAGGGACTATCATTGAATGGTTTGAATCAACTGTTTGTATATGCGGATGGTGTAGATTTAATAGGGGACGATATAGATGCACTACAAAGCAACACCGATGCCTTAGTAGAAGTGTGCGATGAGATAGGTCTACAGGTAAACATAGATAAACAAAATACATGATAACAAGCCGAAACACAGGGAATGAAGGAAATAAAAACATAAGAATTAGGAATGAGGTCATAGAGAAAGTAAACAAATTTAAAAACTTGGGAGCATACGTAACAAGCAAAAATGAGGTCACGGAAGAAATAAAAAGTCGGTTAGTATCGGGGAACGCATGTTTCTCTTCAGTCCAAAAACTTCTAACATCGCGATTAATATCAAGGAAATTGAAATCAAAAATATACAGAACGGTTATTCTGCCGGTAATACTTTACGGTTGCGAAAGTTGGAGTACGACCCTAGCAGATGAACATAAATTATGTGTGTGTTTGAAAATAAGGTTTTGAGAAAGATATACATGACGAGATGACTGGAGAATGGAGGAGACTGCATAATGAAGAACTCCACGAACTGTACGATTCACAAGATGTAAACATAATGAAATCGCGACGACTAAGGTGGGCAATCCATGCAGCTTGGATGTGGGGAAAACGAAGATTATATTCTATCCTGGTTGGAAGGAGACCATTGAGGAGACGTCGTAGGGAGGACAATCTTAGAAGAGATCTTCGAGAAGTAGGTGTTCGTTATGAAAACTGGCTTGATATTGCCCAGGATAGAATCCAATGGCGAACGTTTGTTACTGCTGCGATGATCTTGCGAGTTCCATAAGACATAGAGTTAGTTAGTTAGTGTCATATTCTTGGTGTATTATTTATCTTCAACGTTAGCACCTATATTCGTAATTTTATCTGAAAATTCCCAACATTTTCACTATACTATTATTGCAAAGCTCGCATTAATATTATATACACTAAAAGTAAATAAATTTTTTAAGAAAAATTTCACTATAAGTAATTAATAATCTAAAGAGCGTTTCAAGTATATGTTAAATAGTTGCGATTTATTCATTGATTGCATTAAATACTTGTTTTTTTTCTTCTTTTTTTGTGGGTAAATTGTAGAGAAAGTAATGGATGAGTTCACTAACACAATTAGTATACTTACCAGAAATGTTCATATACTTACAGCATGTTACACCTTCTGATGGATTCAGCAGACGGTCTGATTTCCAGAGCAATGATGAATATGCAATGTATATACGAGACACAATTGCTCCAGGCATGATGGTTCGCTGTTGCAGAACCTACGAGGAAGTGCATGAGAGTGATATTGGTAGAGTAATTAAAATAGACAGGGAAGGTCTCCATGATCTCAATGTTCAGGTAAGAATAACGGTATTATTTTACATATCCGAGGGTGATTGTAAGTTTTCTTCTGTAAGAATCGTCTTAGTACACCATTATTAAATATTTATCTAGTGTAAAAATTTTCTTTTACCAATAAAATGATTAGTATTCAAATATAATTCCTTTCGGGATTATAACCACAGTAAGAAAAGATAAATACATCATCAGCTAAGAAAGGAAGATTATGCCATTTGTACTTTACCAAAGAAAGAAAAAAATTACGCGTGTTTTTATTTTTCTCCAATAACTATAAATTCCTTATCTTCCAGGTTGACTGGCAGTACAAAGGAAGTACATACTGGGTACGGTTCATTCATGTAGAACTTCTAGGATTTCCTCCATCTATACCTGGACCTCCAACTATTAAAGTTGGCGATAAAGTTCGGGTAAAACCTACAGTTATGGTTCCTAAATACAAGTGGGGATCTGTAAATCACAAAAGCATTGGTGTTGTCACAAGTAAGTGTATTCATATGAGAGATAACTGGGTAGGTAGTTTTAAGTTACACCAAATTATTTGAAATGCTATTTCATTTTGCATGAAGATGCAAAAAAAGTCAAGAAAGAACATACTGAAATGCGCGTGACATCTCGCTGAATTTGAATTTGAATGTATTTACGGAATTTACGCATCTCAAGCGCAGGCCGGGATAAGGTGGGGGAGAGGATTTTGGATGGTAGTCGGCTAGGGCCTAGTTTGTATGATCCTTGTCGTATGCAAAATCAGTTTCAGGCATTTTCAGTAATTTGTTAGTATACATTTTCAGTTATCTTGAGCTAACTTGTGTGATGTAGACGTTATTATCTACTTCACATAAGTTTACGCTGGTTCGCATTTATCTGAGGCAAAATTGTTACATTTTAGCCTTAATATTTTCATATTGAAAAGTCAAATTCAAATTCAACTTTCCAAGGCTAGTTTTTCGTATTCAAATTGTACTTTCTAGTGTGAATTATGCTCTCTTAGTCTTATTCACTCTGCACGTGCTCGTCGTTTACTTCTCTCGTCATGAATACGAACATTTTATAGTTGGAAATTTAGAAAGTAATTTCCCGTGTTTTTTTTTGTTCTGGTCTGGAGCAAATAAACTAAGTTCCTTCCTTTTTATCGTAAGTTTATCATAAATTGCCTTTCCGGCTTTCTTTGTATAAGGTACGTATTAGGAATAGACAATTTAGTAGGTTAAATTTGAATAGACATGAAAGGGCTTCGTGTACTTACGTTGTATCCTAAAGGAATTCACGTACACAAATTCACACTTAACACAAAGATAATTAATTATATATTTCGGCTTTTAAGCCATCATAAGTAGACAGAAGACAAATAGTTCACTTAACACACGAGTAGATAATAGGAAGAGACCATTGGAAACCAGACAGACATGAAGAACGTACATTCGACGATTCGCGAGAATTCCTTTATTTATTGTGTGTGTGAAGTGAATTTTCTATATTACGTGTAAGTACTCCCATTCTTATTATCCTTAGTTTTTTCTTATATTACCTATTCGGATTCCCTTTGTCTTTATTTCGCATGGCAAAGACCCAGAGCACACCGAGAATCAACGTGACAAGTTTGTGTTATTTACTCTTAACAAAGATGAGGTACCGGGATGGACGAACACTGAAATCGATGCCAGGACCGAAGCCAAATTGAGTGGTATAATTAGTTTTGTACTATTTGTAACCCGTTTGAACTGTTATTGAGCAAATGTCAGAGGTGAAATGCTATATTCGCATTGAACCCTCTAAATATTTATCAAGAGCGTATAGTTAAAATCATATATCCTTTTATAGCGTAAAACAGGTGATACTGAAATCATACTGAAAGGTACAATTGGGATACGAGAAAAATAGCCTTGGAAATTTGAATTTATCTATTTAACATGAAAAACTTAAGGCTAAAGCGATTCGAATTGATGAAACTACTTATAGGACGATATTTAGAACCTTACTTTCAGGTGTCTTTTTTTTTAATTTATTCCTTTTCTTTTATTATAACGATTTACCCTAATCTAAAATTTGGGTTAGCGTGAACTTAAATGATGTAGAAAATAAAGTTATATAATATTTATATTGATATATATTTTCTAAGAATTTGAATGTATTTTTTATTCTCTTCAGGCAATTATGGCTCAGGTCGATGTCTTATCTTTGACACCATCTTTGTGGGACAGACTGCTGGATCCCACAGATCAATAGCTATTGTAACTTTTGTACACACGCTTACTTGTGTAACGCTAACTTGGTGCTTCTTTTGAAGCAATTGTTATATGCCCTTCCATCTACCATTAACCAATATATTCGCCACCTTTAGGTTTTAATTTGTGTCTTGCAAGTAAAAGTTACTTCGTACTTCCTTTTCTTCTTCGCCTTCTTCTACTCATAAATAATTTCCATGCATATTTTGTTCACCTATGAAACTCTTTTTCAGTTCCGAAGCTCATTATATAAATAAAGAAAAAATAAACCTGATTTCAATGATTTTAATTTTATTCTATTTTATTTCAATCCTGTATTGAAATTCCTATAGTTTAAATACATGAGATTTGCCACATTGGTCTAGCACACTTATTGAATTATTTTTCCAAACTGACGATAGGGCTACATTTTCGAAAGGTTAAACAACTTGTGTACGTTCTTCTCATGTTAGTGCTTCGTGTATTATATTTATCACTAATTAAGCTTTTCTGATATTTTATTAATCTTAGGTGAAATTCATTTCCAGCATAGCAGGAAAGCACGAAAGATATTTGTGATACCTGGGTTTTGACGAGCCATTCGTTATTACCAGGGTGAGTCATATGTTCGTAGCGTTGGGTGGCCCCGCCCACTCGATGCCGGAAAACCATGTGCAACGTGTAGAACAGGTGAAGGTGGTGGTGGCAGAAAGCGTGTCATATGTCTGTCTGATCACAGTGCTAACGGTGTGTGGGAGGAACTACGCGTTGAATACACAGTTGGCAGGACAATGGCTGAGGAGAAACGTGTGTCGTGTGTTTCTGCGCCATTACTGGAAAAAGGAGTTGAATACAGCAGCAGCAGCCAAGGAAATTTGTGTCGTAGAAGGTGAAGGTACTGTCCACCCGTCCACAGCTAGAAAGTGGTTTCAACGTTTTTGTCACCAGTCTCGATAACAAGCCCAAGAGTAGACGCCCTGTGACGACGGATATCGAAGCCCTCCTGAACGCTGTTGAAGGAAACCCAGGAACCAGTACCCGTCAGCTGGCAGATGAGGTCCAGACATCACAAACCAGTGTCGTCCGTCATCTGCATCAACTTGGGTTTCGCTCCAGGCAACCGAGAATGGTTCCCCGTGATTTGACTCCCGCTCAAGCTCAACAACGTGTGACCCTGTGTGAAGAACTGCTTCGAAACCCAACTGACGACAGGTTTTGGCGGCGGATCATCACGAATGATGAAAAGTGGATCTTTCTTCGTTATCCTGACACCGGGAAACAATGGCTTCGACCAGGTACCGAGGCGCAGCCAGTGGTTCAAAGAGGGCGGTTTGAAGAGAAGACAATTCTGTGTGCGTGGTGGAATTTCGAAGGTCCGGTGCACTGGTAGCTCGTTCCACATAGTCGTTCCGTAGATGGGACATTGTATGCTGAACAGCTGCAACGGGTATACGACATTGTGCGCCGTCGTTATCCAGTACTGGTGAACCGAAAGCGACTGCTCCTCCAATTTGACAACGCTCCATGCCACAGGTCAAGAAGAGTCCGCCAGCACATTACGGACATAAATGGCGTGGACATTTTACCACCACCCCCTACAGTCCCGACCTTAAGTCATCTGATTTTCATCTGTTTCGTTTCATGGCACACTTCCTGCGGGGCAGACAATTCTATTCCGTGGATGATGTGACAACTGGCATTACTGAGTTCTTTGCTTCAATTCCTGCAGCCTGGTATCGTCAGGGGCTTGTGTCACTGGTGGAACGTTGGAGAAGGACCATACAGTGTGATGGGATGTACTTCGCCGAATAGGCTTCTGTGGTACAGGGGGAGGCGGGTGCTGCACATCATCCATGAAAACGCTACGAACATATGACTCACCCTGGTAAAAATGGTGGCTGTCAATTAAGTGTTTGATCAGAGTAACTTACAACTATTCGAATTTCTGCTATATTTAAATGTTACTGTAGTTTTTCTGGATTTTCTCTTCATATAAAAAGATTTTAATTACTCTTTTCATAAACAAATGAAGCAACATGTTATCCATCGATAGTCTGTCTTATTTAGAGCTGGTTGCACGAAATAGGCGCTAAGCCAATTACAATTTACAATTATTTTATATATTTCGCGTTTAAGATCGTTATTGGTATCATATCTAAGATAAACCAACACTGGATCTTAGAATTGTTGGAAAATAAACAGAAAAGTTGGTCGTCGCCATGACCAGAACCCCAATCTCTGAGTTGCCAGCTGGGCATTCTGCCCCATTGTAGCACAATACATAACATACCATTTTTTGGAAAATATTTACTTCGAGCCTGAGCTAGTGTAAATTTTCTTCTGTGTTTTTGTAATCAGTAATAATTTGTCAAATTTCAGGTATTAGTAGCAATGGTCAAGATGTTACGGTGGATTTCCCACAGCAGAGTAATTGGACTGGTGTGATAAGAGAAATGGAGTTGGTACCAAGCTGTCATCAGGGAATTGCTTGCGATGGTTGTCAGATGTATCCCATCACTGGTCCAAGATTTAAGTGTAAAGTATGCGACAACTTCAATTATTGTGAAAACTGTTTCTACACCAAGAAAGTGCATAGACACACTTTTAATCGAGTAGCAGAGCCAGGTAAAGTTCTTTTTGTAGAAGTAAACAATTTCTTATTTCTTTTCGAAGTCATTACAAGAGGGATTAAACTTAAGTTTTAGATGATGTGCTACCATGTTTTATTTGAAGTACTAATAATGCAATAATTCTAGAAACCCAGGGCGTAAATGTAGGTAATAAAAATAATAATAATAGTAATTTATTATAGTGCTATGAACAGCTTGTAGCAAAAATACAACACTTTTTCACATATACTACCTGTTCAGTACAAGCTAGGAAAGCGTTCTTAAACATTTAATTTAATTTAATTTTTGTTCTTCAATATTTCTATCTATATTCTAGTTAATTATTATTTCCAGCTTGGATAATTTTGGTGTAACTGAATATTCTTTGTCTGCTTGTGAAGCCGAAGAATTTGAAATTTAATGAATACTCCCGCAATTAGTGTGACTTTCAGAGGCATCTGCATTAGTTTTGACGGGCCTAGTAAATGTCTTCGACTATAGCCAATTCAGCACAAGACTAACTATATATAACCATTTGTCTGCTAAAATTCCATTGTACATTAACACGGTATAGGCCCTCATCTTGATAAAAAATCTAATTCCTTTGAGATTTCTTTCGACGGGTTTTGTTCCAAAGGCGACGACTCTCTTCCCGGCGTTGCCCTCGATGCAATGTAAGCGACATAGTATGGGAGATTAAATGTCAAAGACAAATTCTATGAGTGAAGAAATTTGAAATCTTGGTGTTCTCTACCGACCGAACTCCCGCACCAACTTGTTGCATACATTTTGAATTGTCAGCAGGTCCCTTGTGATGATCTACTATGGGTTTAGATCGTCAGATGGACTAGGTAGAATATTCACTGGGAGTTTAGAATGTATGATTGATATGAGTCGAATTCGAAAACTACAAACTGGAAATAATGAATATTTCTTAGCAACTACATTTCATTGTTGTGGCCAAAACATGTGGCTAAGTAAAATAATGTTACTGTGCTAACAATTGTTAATGTACATAATTGAAAGAAACGTGGGAAAATCATTGAAAACCTTCCTCAAAATATACACTACTCTACCCCTATCGATCAGCTTTATAGTCAGCAAGGCTGACAAAAACAGAATATTCCTCTTCAGCTTTTTAAGAACTAACAGTGTAGTAGCTCAACATTATAATCTCAGTTTTCAAAGTAACACTCACAAAACTAAAATATGTTCTTTACAAATGTAGCTAATATTTACATTCAAACAATATCTATCTGTAAGTCTTCATGACTTTTTTCGGATCTCTTTACTACACATCTTCGGGAAGCACGACTCAATGAATTTTACGAAAAGATAACTATAAAACATAATTACAAACTAAAATAAGAAATAATTGTAAGTTTGTTATATAACCTTCCTGAAATGAGTTTCCCGACGCAACAGAATGGCGATGTGGGTTTCATAAATTTTTCGATATTGGAAATTTTCGAGTGTTCTAAAACAATATTATAAACTCCTCCCCAGACTTCTTTTATCATGCTAAGAATCATCAACTTTCGGTTTTACCGAGCTTCATCATCAAACCAACATATTTTCATTATTATTTTTAAGGATTTTGTGTATTTATTTTAATTTAGTTGCTGTTTCGTGTGTTATTGTTATTTGGATGTGAAGTTTTAGTAGTCTGCAGTATCTTCCGTCATCATTTTCTCAATATGCAACAAAATGTGAAATGCGATATATATAAAATAGCAACATGGAAGGTCTGAAATGAAAACTGGAAAGTTTTAATCTTAAAATTGCGAAAACTCAGGGATCTAGAAATGTCTTAAATAAAACTCAAAATCGGTCTGTATGTTGAAATGGGCCATGCTTGCGGGCCATACTCACTAGTCATGATATAGCTACCAACTCCGTCATGTTAACGATGCGAAAACTTCCTTCATGTACACTTGGTGACCATAATTTATGGTATATCTGCGGAATACTTTTGACTTCCCACCAAAGGGCGGGTATATAAGCTGGTATGAGACTGATACTATGTAATACATCCGCCATTATTGGGACGGTCTATCAAAATAATGTACTTAAGCTTAGTAGACAAGTTCTCAGTGATCATTTGTGCACTTGTTTTTATTACGCTAACGTTTTCTAACATAGTGTAAATGTGTAGGTAGTTGTAGGTTTTGTATTTCACTGTCCTATCTTTTCCTTACGTTTACACTTTGATAAAGATTTAAGGTCGAATTGAAACTGTAATATAATAAGAACAACTACACAAACGATCACTGGGAGCTTATCCACATAAGTATATTATTTCGCATTGTTTGCTACTTGATCAAGATTGCTATGTGGAGCAGTTGAAGTTAACAAAAAGGAAACAGGTATATAAGCCTAATTTAATTCGATTTGATTCAAATTTAAACCTTGAATTTAAGAAGTTCGTTCTGGCATATCGTATTGTGCTACTTTATGGAGTATATATCTTAAAGAAATAGAATATAATACAATATAAGTAGTAACCCAGTCGTGATTCAATGCTATCTTGTGACGTAGCTCACATCTGACACTAATAATTTTATATACCAGCTCTACGAGACATCACGTATACAGTTTATAGTATATCACTTGCTTTTGTAATGTACATTCAAAGTAATATAGTGTCAATCATTCTTTGTATTTACGAGTACTTTAATAGTTTTAAGACTTGTTTTCGTTTCAATAGGTAGTGCAGCTGTTTTTGCTGGAAAACCTGGTAGGTACAGGAAACAGGATTTAATGCTTAGTGGAGACGGAGGGCAAATAGAGGATTGGTCACTATGCATCAAGTCACTAACTGTGTCGTCACGGGAAAGTTGGGCCCATCGTTTGGTGGATGGCACAGCAAGTTATTGGCAAAGTTGTGGAACACAAGGGAAGGTAAGTAAAATGTCTTTCAATAAAGTGGTTATGACAGTTATTTGCTAGGTCCCCGGTTAGCTCAATCCCAGGGACGATGATTATTTTTTTTTTTTTTTTTAGAAAATCAACCCTTATTTTTTAAAAAAATAAACGCTTGGTTAAGTGAGGGTGGGGTGGGAGAGATTATATTTTAACATTACTAACTGTTATTTTTACTTGTATGTAAGTTGCGTTTCTCTGATTTTGACTGAAAACACCCAAACATGCAACAATTTCGTGTCAACAATACAACTGCAATGTGGATAATCATTCTTGTGTCCTAGAAATTGACAACAATACGAACTATTTTCCGTATGTGCATGAATCACTATCTAGTTTTTAAGTCCATCGAGCTTCCAAAAGTTAAGATCAGACCAAATAGAGGATGCTTCCTTCAAAACGAGACAGGGATTGAACTTAAAAGTATTACTCGTACTTTGCTGCTTTCATTCTGAAACATTGTTGTTTCTCCTGTGAATTCAGAAATAAGAAAATTTTGATTTACAGATACAGTTTCAGCTACATAACTTGTGTCAAAGGCTCAAAACTTACATATATAATAGGTGATACTTAAAGAAAGAGGAAAGGAATTGTACATACGTAGTATCTCGATGAAGATCACATGCACAACTAAACACTTAACAATATACGCTATAAATTCACTTAAAATTTTCGGCATCAGCCATCCGGAGATAGAAAAACAAAATGGCAGACGTCCACATCAAAAACATTGACAACGTTCTGCGTATGCGCAAGTACTGATAGGAAACGGGTTTTGGAAATAGAGTTTTGTGTTGAAAATTGAGCTGGGTACAATAAATAATAATAAAATCTGGGACTCAGTAAGGAAAACGTAGTTAGAAAAATGGAATACATTATAAAAACTGCTGTTGGAGAAGTGGGATACAGACAGTATAGAAAATGCACCCCGAAAAGAGTGGAATTAGAGAAAGTGGAATATAGTATAGGAAACACAATGAAAAGTGAGTAGGTTGTCGAGTCAATCACAAAAAGTAAGAGTCAGTATAGCAGTTTCTTTTTCTGTGGGGGCAGACGTACATCTTTATCTTTTCCACCAATCATGAACCCGGCCTCAACTGCATGTAACTCCCGGCATCACAGTTTCTTCTTACATTCTCTTCTTCGTTCCGTCTCTAGTTGCTCTTTTATTCTATTTTTCTGTATTGTGTCTTTATTGTGCCTTTTCCCCTTCATCTTATTATTATTACGACTACTACTATTATTATTATTTCCCCTCCTCTCTGTTTTTTTACACTGTTATTCCTTTAGGGAGCCACCTTACCTACTTCTAGTAAGCTCCGCACTTCCTTCCCATTTGGTGTTTTCTCCGACCCATCTAGTCATTTACCCGCCTCCATAACCTGTCCACACTGTTACGTAGCATTAGGTGACAACATGGCATCTCCTTATCACAAGTCCCGTACCAGTCCGCTCTGTCCATTTTCTCTCCTACCATGTGGAAACGCTTTTGCGAGACGTTGCCTGTGTTGGTATTCTATTAACTTTTTTTTTTTTTACTTTTTTCCCATTTTATATATATATATATATATATATATATATATATATTAGACGATGAAAGCAAATACATTTAAGAGACAAATTAAGTTCTCAAAAGTGTAGAAAACCTGAACGTAAAGTAAACTAGTTCAACTGCTTCGGCCAGAATGTTTAGTCACTGAAAATTGATATATTCGAGAAAGTTTATAAAATGGGAATAATAATAATAATAATAAAACATGTGGAAAAACTTCGATAAACTGAGGATTTACGGCTCTAGTGTCTAGTGTCCAAAATGAATCCATACCGTACACTGAGTGTACAAGAGACACTAGTTATGTATTTTTATAGTTATAGAATTTACACGTCTGGTCATCCGCTATACTTACACATATTATCTGTGAACTCTGTCAACAAAAATTCAAGTTTTGGTAAGAATTCGTTCGGAGCTTTGTTAAGATGACGCACGTGTTGCTCTTCCCGCATATGTTATTAAAGATCTGGGCTATGGGAATGTGAAGGGACAGGTTTTGTCACTTGTGAAGCATTTCTGAAATAATCGCTTTCAATTTTGATATAGAGAGGAGCTCAGTAATTGAAAATTATTTGTGAGGTGCTGTTGAATATATTAATTGAGTGTTTGAATTTCTGTAAAAGCAATATTCTAATGAAAATTTGTGAAGAATGTTACTAGCAATAAGCAGTGTATGTGTAAGATCAATGGTAGAGAACATGCATATTTTTTTAGAACCCACATATGTTGCTTGAGACAGAATTCAAATAAATAACACTAGCAGAAGCACTAGAAATATAGATAAATTATAAATAAGATTTACAAACTTTAAACTGAGAATGAGTGAAAATAGCCAAACACCAGCCCACTTATTCGCAAATATGCTGAGTCCACGGCTTGGAAAATAAATGCTAACTGTGGAAGTAAAATTGTGTCATGAAATTCTTTTGGAAGAGATTTGTATCACTTCATTCTTATTGCACAAATAAAGTCTGTATATTTTTTAGTGTAATGTTTGCTGGAGAAGTACATACCTCCGTCTTTGGTTTTATTCGTTCAAAATATCAAATCGTCTAGACAGAAACGGGTTCTAAATTTCTCTTTGTTCAAACAGTTGAACAAACAAATTCTTGCAATGAAACGCAAAATCGAAATTCTCCAATATTCTTATGTACTCTGCTAGTTGTTCTATGATGTAATTGTGCGATATTCTTTATAATATAACAATATCACTTTCACTTAAATTGGAAAACAAGAATGTAAAATCAACAATATTAAAAATAAATCCTTTTATTAATAAAATATCATATTGCAGTTTCGTGTATTATCCAACCACTGCTCTATGCAATTCATTCTTATTTAAAATGCTGCTGGTGTTGAAAGTCACGGCACTTCATCATATCCGGAGATTTTAATTGAGAAATGTTTCTTCAATCGTGTAGTAAGCCACCATTTTTGTGTATATTTTCTACTTGTTACAGTACATAAGGCCTTTGGAAAGGATATTAACATAATATACTCCGCTTTAGAGAAGGAAGCTCTGAGTTACTAAAATATCTACTTAAAGTAATTCAAGAAACAGTTCTGAAATACTGAAATAGTTCAAAAATATAGTTATGTGTGAGATAAACACGAAGTATAAAATTAAGTTTATAAGTCAGTACTAGTGTGGATTGAAAACATTAATTAAAAATCTTATTTTTATTAAAAAAATAATAATAATAATAAAATCGCGCATTCAAAGCTGAAACCCGTCAAGTCTCGGAGATGACGCCGCTCGACGAGCGCTCTTCCTTTCAAAGAAATGGCGGGGTTGGTATTGGGAGAGGAGGCGGGATTGGTCCAGTTCTAGTGAGAATCGTGTTGAGATTCGGAGGTCTGTGGTAGACTATTTTGGGACAGGATGGGGAAAACTCTTTCAGTTTCAGGTGACGCGGTGAGTATGGGGTGTGCCAGTTTGAGGAGCATTTGGAGGACCTGAAATCTGGGGTGGTTCTGGGTGAGAAGATTGGGAGCGCAGGTTGCTTCGCGGGGTCGGTTGGAGCGATTTCTGACACGGTGCAGCTGTTTACGGATGACGTGTTTGGGATATCCACGGTCAGTGAGAGCTGAGGAGAGGGTACTGAAATACTTTGCGAGCACGTTATCAGAGGAACAAATACGGGACAGTAAGAGCGCTTGCCTTTTAAATACGTATATATAAAAGGTAAATTTATGAAAAAATGAGGGAATATATACTTACAGCTACATGTTCCGTATTAGAGAACACACGGTCACTGCAATATTTCGTGCCCACAGTGGTACTTAGTCGTGTGTAGAAGAAAAAACGACGTGCACGTTTTGAGTAAGCACAAGATATGGGAGACAATGGCGACACGTTGAAAGTTAAGGCCATGTTTTATTTTGACGACAAACGCTACCTTCAGATCCGAGGCAAAGCCATGGGTACAAGAGTGGCACATTTTTATGCTAATCTGTTTATGGGCATGCTCGAACATGATTTCCTGCAAGCTCAGCTTTTGACCCCCCTACTCTGGGTTAGGTTTTTGGATGATATAATGATGTTATGGACTCATGGTGAAACAAGTCTCAAGACATTCCTAGAACAACTAAACCAATTCCGTGTTGTCCAGGTCACTTGGTCCATTCCTAACAAGAGTCACATTCCTTGACGTGGACATCACTTTAGAAAACAACACCCTCACTACTTCTGTTCACATAAAACCTACCAACCATATGTCGTATTTACACTACTCAAGTTCCCATCCTTACCACACTAAGAAAGCGATTCCTTTTTCCCTTGCCCTTAGAGGACAACTCCTGAATTCCACTACCTCTGCGGCCTGAGCCAAAGTTGCCTAAAGGCCTTAATATTAAATTCAATTCCACTACCTCTGCTGCTGAAACTTACAACTAACGCTTCCAGGAAGCTCTAGTCAACCGAGCCTACCCATCTAATCTTGTAACCAAACATATTCGCCGTGCAACCTCGCACATTCAACCCACTCAAACCTCTAATCCACCGGCTCTTATCACCCAGTTCCATCGTACACTCACCAAGGTCAAACAAATCCTGCACACCAATTTCCACATTTTCCAGTCTTACTCGGGAACACAAGATCAATATTTCCCACCAAACCTAGATTAGTTTTTCAACATCCACCTAATCTTGGAAACATCTTGATCCGTACGAATCCTTCCTCGCTGCAACCCCAAATCGGCACCCATACATGCAAAAGACCCAGATGTAGGACCTGCTCCATTTTCATCACTTCTTCTACAGTCACTATCAATATTGCTAGTGACCAGTACACCTTACATTCCAAGGGTACATGCCACACCTCTAATGTTATATACATCCTAACCTGCAAGTTTTGTGATGCCTTTTATGTGGGGGAAACAGGCTGTGCTTTGAAGTTTCGTATTAACGACCATCGTCACATCTACACTATCAACAAACCTGATGCCCCAGTCTCCTAACACACCAGTTTTGATCTATCTTTCCGGGTTGCCATAATCCACATTTTTCCCTCTACGACCAGCACTTCAACACGAGGGCGTCTTTATTCATGGTTTAAACGCGAAAATATATCCTGGCCTTAACCTTCAATAACTCTAAACCTCCCGTTTCCTCTGCACTTTCAACACATTTCCTTCCACGATCCCATTCTGAATTTACATGCTATACAGTTGTAAATTGTTCTAATGTACGCGCTATACAGAAGTCAGTTGTTCTCCAAGCTTCATGCGTCGTCCGCTACATGTCGCCACTGTCTTAATCTTGTGCTTACCCAAAATGTGCATGTCTTTTTTTCTTCTACACATGAGTAAGTGCCACTGTGGGCACGAAATATTATAGTGACCTGTATGTGATTTATTATTATTATATATATATATATATACAGATGCTTATCAGAATAATGGAAACACCTGAACGAAAGTGCAACTTACCAGATTAATATGGTGTCGGGCCACCTTTCGCCTTCAGAACAGCCTTGATGCGACGTGGGATGGAGGCATAGAGGTCGTGAATGGTAGCAAGTGGAATATTACACCATTCCTCGTGCAGGGCATCGGCCAGTTCTGTGAGAGAGGATGGAGGTGGAAATTGTCGCCGGAGTCGTGTTTCCAAGATGGACCACAGATGTTCAATTATGTTGAGACCTGGGGATTGGGCGGGCCAGGGGAGGTGTTGAACTTCATCCCGATGTTCCTCAAACCACGCTGCAACAACTCCAGCTGTGTGAATGGGTGCATTATCATCCTGGAATATGGCGTCATTGTCCGGGAACAACATCCGGACCATAGGATGCAAGTGGTCTCCTAAAATTGCGACATAATCGTTGGCAGTGATGCGTCCGCGAAGTGTGACCACAGGACCCAATGAAAACCATGATATTGCGGCCCACAGCATCACCGTGCCGCCGCCATGTTTCACAGTTGGGCGGAGACACTGCAGATCATATGCTTCTTTGGGCGTTCTCCACACATAAACACGGCCCGTGGTTTGGAATAGGGTGAATGGTGACTCATCCGACCATACCACACGTTTCCAGTCGTCAACGGTCCAAGTTGCATGGTCGCGGCACCATTTGCGGCGTGCTAAAGCGTTCTGGTCCCTGATGAGAGGTTTGGCCCGTGCAACACGACCCCGTAAGTTCATGTCATGTAATTCGCGGCGGACTGTGATTGTCGAAACAGGTTGGGGGAGGTGCTGATTGAGTTCCTCCGTCACTTGCGCCGCAGTGGCACGACGGTTCCGCGTGACAATGCGCTTTAATACCCGGCGTGCCCTGTCACTGATGCTTTTCTTCCGCCCACTGTTCCGCTTCCCCGATGTGGTTTTCCCGTGTGTTGTGTAGGCCGTCATCACCTTCGACACTGTCCCTGGCGACACACCTAACACACTAGCCACTGCCGTCACACTCACTCCACATAACCGCGCACCAACAATTTGCCCTCTTTGAAACTCTGAGAGGTCTCCCATTTTACACTACCTCCGTCTGCTGCAGCCACTGCACACTCCTGTTCCACGACGCCTGACGTAGTATGGAGACCGACCTAACACACCACCACCAGCAGTCCGGCGCTGCGGTCACCACGACACCACTGCCAACCCATACATCTGACGTGTTGCCAACTACAGGTGTTTCCATTATTCTGATAAGCATCTATATATAAGGAATATATATATATATATTTGTTTGTGTGTGTGCTCTAATACGGAACATATAGCTGTAAGTATATATTCCTTCATTGTTTTTTCATAAATTGGCCTTAAATCGCCCCTCCGGCTTTCCTTAACTAGCAGAAAGGGAAGCTGGGAGGGCAGTTTAAGGTAAATTTATGAGAAAAATGAAGGAAAATAAAGGGAATTACATACAGCTTATAGTTTTGTGTTAGATCTCACATATTCACATATCTAAAAGTCACTACAATATTCCGTGCTCGCACTAGCACGTTTTCATGTGTAGAGGAAGAGAGCGAAGTACACGTGTTCACAAAGTACAAGATTGAAGAAACAAGGGCGACACATAGCGGACGATGCATCAGACCTGGAGAACAACAGACTGCTGTGGCGCATAGATTTCCGGAGCTTATATTAATAATAACTATAGCGTGTAAGTACAGGGTAGGATCGTGGATGGAAATGTGTTGAAAATGCAGGAGAAAAGGGAAGTTTAGAGTTATTGAAGGTTAAGATCAGGATATATTTTCGCGCTTAAATAATGAATAAAGGCATTCTCCCACATGCGGCGTGTTGAGGTGTTCGTCGTAGGGGATAAAATGTGGATTGTGGCAACTAGGAAAGATAGATCAAAATTGGTATTGTGGGACTCAATGTACAAGGAAACTGGGGCATCGGGTTTGTTGGTAGTACAGAATGTTACGGATCTTTCTACGGTAAGTCGGCTAGCATAAATATTATTGTCAGTAGAACAATATGAGTATTAAGATTTTTCTTTAAACTTTCAGGGTTAACCATAACATAATCGCATAGTGTAAACTAAGGCTATAATTCTTTAAGTTTACCTATATAAAATAACGTTGTTCTTTCAAATAAAACAGAGTACCATTTCATTAATTTAGAAACTTCGTTTGCAAGCTACTGGTTTCAACTTCCAACGTTTTAGATATTGTATGCTTTCTTTGGGAGTTAACTAACATCTAATCTTATTGAGATATTTGCGAAAACTTAACACAAATCTTTTCGTAAGTTACGCTTTTAAGATTCCTTTTGTAAAATATTTCATAATCTTAATTTTCTTCTTGTTAAATTTTTATTTTCCTCATTTTATCATTTTGCGCAAACCAAAAGGCTTAATTCGTTTTTAAAAATTTTACTTAGTAGAATCCAGAAGTTTATGGCCAAGTTCGTTTTTAAGTCTAATAATCTGCTTCACATTTCCATTCGTCCAGTTGCACAAGTTATTTATCATTCAACACAAGTAATAAGTTATTACCTCACATCAAGTGATGATCGTTATTATAAAGGGAACCAAGAAAGTTTTGTCGCTTTTTGTGGAAGTTTGTGTTCAGTTGGCTCTCACACCGTGAGTTGAATGCGAATGGAGATCAGGCGAAGGTCAGTTGTTGGTGTGGGTATAGCCAACGTACTACCTGGTTGTGGTAGTTCAGTTACACCGTGAACGTGTGGAAGGACAGAGTGAACATGGGACCTCCACAGAGCGTCATAAGGGCGTGTATGCTGTACGAGTTCAAACTGGGGTCAAACGCAGCTGCAGTGGGGCGGAAGATACGCCAAGTCTTTGATGAGGGTGTCGTGACTACGCGAACAGTGCAGCGGTGGTTTACCAAGTTTAAGGACGGTGACGATACACTCGAAGACGTACCACGTACAGGAAGACCAACACAGGTACCAAATGAAGATCTTCAGGCAGCAATTGAGGCGAACAGTGGCCAGACATGTGAGGAACTGGGACTACAATTCAGTGTGAGTGGAGAAACTATTCGGCAGCACCTCCATCAACTTGGGAAGCACTACAAGTTGGGTTGATGGGTCCCACATGATTTGACTCCGGCCCAGAAGGCAACGCGAGCAGACATGTGTTTCTTCGCTGTCTTGTCTGAGGAAGGAGCCATTTCTGGACAAGTTGTTGACATGTGATGAGAAGTGGGTCCTTTACGAAGCTCCACGGCGTCGTCATCATTGGTTAGCATCCCATGAACCGGTTCCAAAACAGCCGAAACTAGCACTGCACCAGAAGAAGGTCCTCCTGTGTGTTTGGTGGACTGCTCGCGGCATCGTGCATCGGGAACTGCTACCAGCTGGTCAGAGCATCAATGCAACTGTGTACTGTCAGTAGTTGATCCGTGTTCAAGAAAAACTCAAAACTCTGAAGCACTTCTGAATCGCTACCCTTCTAACCTTGTAACCAAACAGATCCGCCGTCCATCCTCACACACTCAATCCACTCAAAAATCCAACCCACCGTCGGCCAACTCACCCAGTTCCATCCTAAACTAACCAAGGTCAAACAAATCCTACACTTTAATTTCCACATTCTCCAATCTGACCCAGACACAAGATCAATATTCCCCACCAAACCTAGATTTGTTTTTCAACATCCACCTAATCTTAGAAACATCTTGGTCCGTACGAATCCCTCCTTGCCACCACACCAAACCGGCGCCCAGACATGCCAGAGACCCAGATGTAAGGTCTGCTCCATTTTCATCACTTCTCCCACAATCACTATCAATACTGCTAATGGTCGGTACACCCTCAATCCCAAGGGTACATGCCACACCCCTAATGTTATATACATCCTAACCTGCAAGTTCTGTGATGCATTTTATGTGGGGGAAACAAGTTGTGCTCTTAACATTCGAATTAATAACCATCGTTACTTCTGTACTATCAACAAACCGGATGCCCCAGTTTCATTGCACACCGAGTCCCACAATACCACTTTTGATCTATCTTTCTTGGTTGCCATAATCCACATTGTACCCCCTACGACCAGCACCTCAACACGCCGTCTGTGGGAGAATGCCTTTATTCATGGTTTGAGCGCGAAAATAAAACCTGGCCTTAACCTTCAATAACTTTAAGCTCCCCTTTTCCTCTGAATTTTCAACACATTTCCATCCACGATCCCACCTTGTACTTACACGCTATACAGTTATTATTATTTCAAGTTCCGGATATCTACGCGCTACAGCAGTCAGTTGTTCTCCAGTTTTGATGTTTTGTCCGCTACATGTCGCCACTGTCTCTTCAAACTTGTACTTCGTTAACACGTGAACTTCGCTCTCTTCCTCTCCACTTGCAGTAGTGTGAATACACGAAATATAGGGACTTTTTTATGTGTACATGTGAATATGTGTGATCTAATGCGTTAGTAAGCTGCAAGTATTCCTTTTTTCTCCTTCATTTGTCTTAAATTTACCTTATATATATAAGAAGATAGAAAGGTAGGAAAAAAGTACTTACTTGTTGGAATATCAAGACAGGTGTATATGAACTTCACGAAGACACATTGAAAGCTGCTACGTTTCGCAAAAGCGCATCGTGTGGACTATCTAGGCTACCACCGCAGCCTAAGCTTGTTCACAAATATTTTGATCTGCACAAGTAATACTAATTTACATGAAAGAGGGGCCCGAACACCTATCATAATCATTAATACTATGTGTAACCTCTTACCCTCTTTGTAAATCTTATTACTTTATCTAGTGGTAATCCAGAATACTCCACTGTGGTGTGTGTATATATATATATATATATATATATATATATATACACACA
>JAGDQP010000156.1:66913-85343 GCA_022664845.1 Lepisma saccharinum
TAGCTTATGTTATCTTGATATATTAATGAGTAAAGAAGGGAGGAGAATTAAAACTCAATGGTATCAAAAAGAATGCAATGCTGGTATTTATTGTAATAAGAAAAGTTATGTGGATAAAAGCACCAAAACTAATTTTATAAGAAATATGTTGACAAGAATTACTAGGATTTGTAACAAAAATGTTGAAAAGAATGTAAAAGTTTTTAAGGAACAGCTATATGAGAATGGGTATAGTAAAAGGGATATCATAAAGGCATCTGTGGATTCTAGGGGAAGAGAAGGAGACGAGGAAGGAAAAGAGGTGGTATGGAAAGGCAATATAGGGTTAGGAGAGGACACAGAGATTATTAAAAAGATGTTAAGAAAGCAGGGTGTGAGAGTGTACAGAAAAGGTAGTAGAAAGTTGTTGGATTTGGTCAGAAGTAAAGGAAAGGTGTCATAAAGGGAAGAAGGAGCAGAAAGGTGTCATTTATTGTATTAACTGTAAGGTTTGTGATACGAAGTATATTGGAGAGACGGGTAAATTGTTGAAAGAAAGAATTAAACAACATAAAAGCGATGTGAAATATGGTAGAGAGAGTAATGCTATATTCAAACATGTAAAAGAAAAAGGACATAATGTGGACTGGGAGAAAGTGATTGTGTTAGAACATGAAAATAGTATGTGGCCTAGAAAATGGAAGGAGGCCTGGTGGATAGAAAAAGAAGTAGATAAGAACTTAATGAACTGGACCAAAGGTTTTAGCATTAATAAAGAATGGAAGATTATTGTTGACAAACACAGAGATATGTATGTTAATTGAGGTGTTAGGGGGCTCTAAGTTTGCTTCATGTTGCTTCTCTTTTGTTAACATGGGATGTTTTATGGCGTCTCTGATTGACTGATTGTTCCGGCCAATGGGGAGGCTGCTTGATCGGGCGTCTCTGATTGGCTGCTTGCTTCGGCCAATGAGGGAGCAGGTAGATTATTGGGCATGTATTTATATGTCTGTAATTTTTTGTACAGACTCAGTGTATGTCTGATGAGGATCTTTGCTAGAAGGTCGAAACGTTACATGTATTTTATTTTTTACGTATAATATAGTCTTGTTCAGCAGTTCAGTGTTTTTACGTGAACAATAAGCACAGATCACATTGCAGTAGTTCGACACATAACAGCCTTGAACGCACGTGTAGATAGAAAAATACGCCACATTTGCACGTAATCTATATAAAGTCCCATGTGAGGTCTTTTTTTTTTATCTCTTTACACGCTATCATATGCCGTAAATTTGTATTTTAATCTGAGTAACCATGTGTGTGTGTAGTAAGTACATGAATCATCGTTCATGCATTTATCCTTTCATCTTTTTCATTTTTACCTCTCATTAATTGTATTCAACAAAGTTCTAAAAAATTAAATACTATTGCATTTCCTTACTCATATTGTAACAATTTGCAGCATTGGATACGACTTGAAATGCAACCAGATATAGTAATTCATTTGTTGAGAATTTTGGTTGATCCTGCTGACAGTAGTTACATGCCCTCGCTGGTTGTAGTGAGTGGTGGGGACAACTTTAGTGTAATGAAGGAACTTTCCGTTGTGAACATTGGATGTACAGATACACTTGTAACTCTTTTGTCAGATGTTCGAGAGGTGAGTTTCTACTTTTCCGTTTCTTTAGAACCTTCCAGATAGTAGTATAATACATATATGTTGAACTTTAAACAATTGTTTTGTCCTATTTGTAGGTCATATTTAGGCTTCTGATTAGTTATGCGTGTTGCATTTTACATATGCAAATGCACATTTTCGCTGCCCTCTTTTTCAATTTAGCTTATCCGATAGTATTCAATTCAAGTAAATGCAGTTATAATGTAAAGGTAACAGTTGCAGTGTCAGAGTAATTAAGTGGCAGTATGAGAAACAGTAGGTAGACCTGTTAAAGATAAAAGTTTGGTTTATTGTAAGAATGGAAACACATTGTACAAGATAGTCTGCAGTATATAATTAAATTCTTTTGTTGTAAGGTTCTAATAGAACTTTTACGTATTTGATGCGGCCATGATCTAATTTTTATGAGCAGTGCTGAATGAATATAATGAGCTCATTTAATGTACATTAATTGCTTAAATTGTCACTTCTATATTTTTCCAGTACTTTCCGTGTGTTGAAATAGCAATCAAGCAATGTAGGAATGGAGGTATAGACTGTAAAGTGCATGCACTTAATATCATCGGTAAAAGGAAGACTGATGATGATGAATTGCCGTCATCAATTTCATTCCTAGCATCTGACAGCGAAGAAATTGAGGTAAGTTGAACAATACGAAAATGACTTATATGTCATTTCGTTGTAGAATGATTTTTTTCTGCTTTTTATATTGGGTTGTGCAATTGAAATATCCTATTTCAAACTGCGGTAGCTTAAACTCTTGAAGACAAAATACAATTGATTAAGAATGTTATACACCACGCTGTTACTAGAGAACTGGCATGCATGCTTTGATCTCTAGTTTGTTAGTAGATGTATCGTTGTTGTACAGGTTGACGTCTAAGTGGAACGTGGAAAACCCACAAGAGACAGTGACTTTAGTTTATGAAGGAAAACTGGGTCATATTTAAGTCATGTGTCTTAAACATTGATTTTAGATAGTTATTTCCATTGAAAATTTGTCTTGCCTAATTTTACTTCAGAAATTTCACACTGTGCTTTATTTATTCTCCCTGTGGTGAGAATATGGTCAGGATGTAAAAAATAAGTTCGAAAGTCTCCTCTGTGTTGGTAAACAAAGACATTTGTTCTGAATTGGTTACGGGATATGTAAAAGCGTTTGTTCTCACAGATTTTGTGTATACTGTTTAAATATCTCATTAATTAATACAATTATTTATTTATTTAAGGTAATTGATTCTTGTAATTAAATGTTCTGCTGTCGTTTCTTTGTATGGAGCAACATGGACCACACATAGCACACTCTTTGCGTAATACATATGTTAATTTACATGGCTTAATCATTTCAGAACCCAGTTATTCACTGAACAAGAAGAATTTTATGTTAGCTTGGGGAACCTTTGAAAATAATATCAGCTCAGATTCAGAAGTTTATTCAGGCATTCATTATTTTTGAAAAGCCAGTCATATTGTCTATAAAACATTTGATGAGGAGGAAACAGGAGTCTAGATAAATCTCGTGTATTTCTTCAGATTTTTCAACTGTTTATTTATACATAAATTTTTCTTAGCGTTTTCATGTGACTCAGTGTACTTCTCTATTATGTTTCGTTCGTTATTTAAGAAATTTTTGCTGGACATGGCTTGTGCCATGTTTTGAACGGTCTCTTTTCTAACTTTGTTGCCGAGCCGCCGTAGCTGTTAGTAGAGCGTTGACTTCAAATTCAGAAATTCGTGTCCAGAGACACCTATCCTGACGGTGGTTTTCCATGGTTTCCCTCGGTCTCGCCAAACATCTTTAATAAGCCTAGGGTCAAGTTCTTCCCAAATGGTTCCCCTTCTTGTTGTTGTGTCGCCTTCAACGTTAAATAAAGAGTGGAAATGCCAAACGTTGTAAAGGTCATTGTTTGAAGAAAAAACTTTCGTCCACAGGTATGTTCGATGTACCCACCCACATGTTCCTATCCTTGTTCCAAGTGCCAAATCAATCAGGAAGAGGTGAAAAAAGTCATATTATGTTGGAAGAAATACGTTATCTGATACCAAATCTATTCAGCTTTCTGCTTCTTCTGTAAGATTTTAAATTTGGCACGTAGAACGATTGTCATTTCCACTCTTCAAATAGTCTCTCAGTGGTATTCAGAGTTTGTTAAATCACTAACTAAATCTTAATGTTGCAACCTGATTTAAATTGCAAGTACTTTATTTTTGTAGACAGACGAGTAAGAGGCTCATTTTTAACCTTATTTTGTCATTTCAAAGACCGAATATGTTGTTAAATGTATGGCACATCAAAGGATAGATATTAATGTACATTAAATTTAAAGATAAACTCGATACACAAAGTGTTAAATGATATATAGTTTGCTTTGTTGTTTTAATAGGTTGCTGATAGTTGCCACTTTATAATCATTAAGTTGTTTTTATATCGTTGACTATTTTTAAAACAGGAATCGAGTTCTTACATGTCCCAGAAAGCACTTAGAATGGATACAAAACCTGATATTAGAACAAAAGTACTAGTTTGGGGTCTTAATGACAAGGATCAATTAGGTGGACTAAAAGGCTCAAAAATCAAACTTCCTATCTATTCTGAAACAATATCTTCCTTAAATCCAACGCACATTGCAGGAGGATCAAAGTCTCTCTTTATTGTGTCTCAAGAAGGAAAGGTACGTGCCTATTTATAAAGTTACTACTTTAATTATTTTCCCCATTTTGTTTAGCGTGATTGTTTTAATGTTATAATCTTGTGTTTATTAGGAATGTTATATAGAGCATTTCCTAACTTACGTTGATTTGTGTTTTTCATGTTTTATACTTACTTACTTTTTACGTAACATGTGCACAAAGTATGTTGAACACAGATTGTGGTATGAACTAGAAGTAGCTATTACGTTAGAATGTTTGTGCATGCATATGTGGGAAGCGGTTGTAAAACAAGGCTGGGTGAATAGTTGTTTCTTTTTTTTTTTTCGTCCATGATTCAGCTCATATGTATAATTTTGATACTAGTGAGAAAAATGACAACTATCATTTAAGTTACCGTATTTGCCGGCGTAAAAGACGCACTTTTTTTTTTCCCTCGAAAATCTTTATCAAACAGAGGGTGCTTCTTATACTCCGGCAAATACAAACAACTATCGTCAATATTGTGAACGACCGAAGAAATACTGATGGTTTAGGCTAGGTATTTTGACCATAACCTGAGTTTAGGAAGACCTATCACCTTGTGAACGGCTTCCTCCAGGTCTACAAAGAATACCTGGAACATCTGTGAAATATGCGGTTCATAAAACGTTGAAGTATTAGCAAGAGGTTTTATGTTGTGGCCGTTCTTCGTAGCTCATTGAACGCATTTTAAAGGTGGTAGAGCGGTAAAATACAATTAATGTAAAATTTTGGTGAACTCTGAGAGCTCATTTCGGATGTTAGTTCTAAAGACAGGGATCCGAATTGTCAGAACCTTTCAGCCTGAAATCTCCTGAAATAATATTTTAAGGAATTACATTTTTCAGTAACACGTTTTAGCAACGATGGTCAAAAGAGCAATTTCGCGTATGTTATTCAATTTAAATCAGATTGAAATAAAGTTGAAGAATTAAGATTGCCTAATCCATGTCAAAGTACCAATTGTTACAGCACAGAATTCTTTCCACATTCATACCTGAATGGTAGATGGTAAATGAGATGAAAAAAAAGAACGAAGCCTCTCAATCTCTAAGTTCAGTTTGGCACAACATAAACTTGTGAGCTCACTTGGTTTTAGTCGACGCTCAACATTTTTGGAGTTGATTGAAGCGATAAAAAAAAAAAAAAAAAAAAAGAATGAAGATCTGGCTGGCTGGCTGAGTCTGAGCTGCGACTGGGTGAGTCTAGGCTGACTGGGCTGAGGCAAGATTTTCAGAAGACTTTTATACTGTTTTACACCCTTACGCGGGGTGATGCAAGATGTTACTTTGACATGTCTTAGGAGGAGCTTCCTCGCAATATTGAGGACACGGAGTAGTTCTCTCTCTCAATCTGTTCTAAGGTGAATAACACTTGTATGTCTGATGCAATGAATTGCTTTGCATTGTGCAACTGAAGTGATGCTTCTTTTGCTCATCCTTACAAAACATGGCGACTTATTTTATTCTCACTTCAGAACGCAATTTTACGTAAATTATATAAAAATTATAAATTTCGGATTTTTTCAATGATTTTAAATAAAATGATTAATTTAATTATTTTTAACACTAAAAGCGCCTCAGGAGTTAACAATATGGGGTAGGCACATTAACAATACTGTTGAATTTGAAGTTCCGTATTACACCGCCTTTGTTTCCGTTTACATTTCCAGGGTTACCAGGTATCTGGAGAACCTGAAAAAGTCAGGGAGAACCTGGAAATGTGAGGAAATTTAGTTGTTAATAGCACAAACAATCAATAACGTTATTATTTTTATTATCTGCTTTGACTATGCAAAGCGTTGTGAGTATACTTTTGTTTTACGATTAAACTCCCTAGCATGAAGGACTAGAAGAAATTAAGGCGACCAACTGAACTTGGTTGTACCAGTTTTACTTTTTGTGAACTTAGTGACAAGATTAATATCTTGTGAACGTAGCGACAATTTGGTTCATGTGTTTCCGAGTAAATAATTAAATGTCATAAAAATACACAGAAAGGCAGAGGGTGGTTCTTTTTTTATGCAACTTTTAGCTAACATAGATTTCCTAATTTTAGAAGCTAAAATATACAGTAGAAACTTAAGAAATTTAACCTGGAAAATGTGCTCTACAGACTTGGAAAACCTGGAAAAGTGAGCGAAAATGAAAATAGAAAATCTCTGGTAACCCTGATGAAATCGGTGGTCATTCTATGTTCTTGTCCTGTTCGTCAGCCTGATTCACCGTCACTTCCATGTCGATTTGCATATCAATATGTCCATAGCACTCGTTATCAAGAATTGGAGCAATTATGTCCAATAGCCTTTTCGCACAACGCTTTTCCGTCATCGTCTGTTCACCCATGTCACTAGAATCTTGTAGCGATCATGTAGGAGTTCACATTCATCTTCACTTCTCTTCTTGTGTATTGTTCTCTTCAATTACAGAACCACTCAATACACTAACTAAATTGACTTATTACTTTTGAGTTTCAAATACAAGCGTAATACAGAACCTCCTAACACACTTACTATACTTCATCAATCCTTCCACTTTGCACTTCAAATGTTACCATTAATATAAAAATGTTAGTTTCTTGTTCCTTTCTGAAATTTTTCATACTGATATTCACTACTTTATTCCTTCCAAACCCAAATGTGTTTTGACACTATAAACCTGACCACAATTGAAAATTGGTTAATGTTTTAAAGTGTGTTTTGTCTTAAGTTCTGAAATTCTCATCCTGTCCCGTAGTTCTACCCTTAGCATTAGATAGTATGTAAAGAGCAACCTCAACTCCTTCTATGCAAATGGCTGCTACTAAAAATTCACACTTGTTTCTGCTATTCTGCTGTACCTTCCATATAAATACTAACACTTGTTCACTTCAATTAAATGTAGAAACTGTAATACACTGCTTCAAGTGAGTCAATCCGAGGCACTTTAATACATTTCTATTTTCATTAATTAATATAAAAACTTACTTCTAAGCCATGTAACTTCTTCGTACGGTGCACACATCACTTATATAGGATTGAGACCAGTCTCTTGTAGTTCCCTAACACTTTTCAAAGTCAGTGTTCAGGAACCTTTTAAACGTTTAGCACTCTCCTCAGCTTCAAATCACAGCCAGAATAGGTCTGGTTACATGGGAAGAGCTCAAAATGGATTATCCCACCGAACACTCAACATCACTTTGCAGGGGTGGAGATTTTATGTTGACACAGTTCCTGCAGCCCCCCTTCAGGTACCCACTGCCGTTTGCGTGTAATGTTATGGTAGAGGAACCACTTTTCATCCTCTGTCACTATTCTGTCCAGAAATGGCTCACGTCTGTGACATATGAGCAGGGAACTGCAAATGTCAACACCCTGCTGCTTCTGTTCAGGCGTTAACGCATGGGGTACTCATTTTCTGATATTCGACACGTACCCAAGGTCCAGCAGATAACGATGAACAATCGAATGAGTGCCATGGAGTTTGCTGGCCAGGTCTTCAACAGTTTGCGTTGGATTTGCCTCCACCGCTACTCGCAGGTCATTGTTGTCCAGCTGCACAGGTCTCCCTCCTCTTGGCTTATCGGTGAGGCTGGTGTCCCCAGACCGAAACCTCTGGAACCACCTCTGGTACTTCCGCACACCCACAGCACTCTGACCATATGCGGCATTGATGTTTCGTGACGCTACGCTGGCTAGGTGTCCCTGGTGAAAGTAATACAGCATGACATGCCGCATGTGATCCTCCGACAGTGTCATGATCAACTGCTGCACAATCAAGTGCCTTATATGACTCAGCTATGGCACGTGCCGTCTACTTCACTATTCGCTCGTCAGATTGCGTCATTACAGCGGTCATCGCACACATTACTTACGGGATAACCCGATACTTCAAACTAAATGTTAATAAAATACTCAGATCAATTTATGTATAACGTCAGTATTAACAAAATAACATAAAATTTCTACTTGCAGTTGCAATTAGAATTCTACAGATGCAAACTAATTAATTGATATTAATCTATTCATATCTACTTGCTTTAAAGTTGACTGGCCCGAAGATTGTTCTGATACGATCACTGGCTGCAACAAATCTGTGTGCTAACTCGTCCAGGTTGAACGTTATTCTTCCTCCTCTTTGTCATGCTGTCTCTTAGGAAAGTTTTGAGACGTTGCAGAGAACTGAATCTACGTTCAGCTTCACATGATTAAGTTTTCACCCCTATCAAAAGACGAATCCAGTTTTTAATGTTTCTTAACATTACCAACAAACAGGATCAGTAGTTGATGAATCTTTAGAACCCTTGTCTCTCCTTGGTGCCTTTTTTGTCCGTGAAATGGGATTCAAATTCCAGTCAACCACTTTCTTCTTAGCTTCATTAGGAGTTGCAAGTTTCAAGTTTCTTCATGGTACTAATTCTGATCTTCCTCCGGGAACTTGAACAGCTTTCATAAAACCTGAGTGTCTGTTGATCTTGGAATAATTCAAAATGTTATGGAGGGCCTGAAAAAGAGCCAGTTCCTTTTGGGAAGGTTCCGGGGCCGTTTCAGGAATAGATAAAATGGTTCTAAAGAGAGCCGTTTTCTTCCTTTCGGAAGGGAGTTAGTGGTTCTCAAAAGAACCTATTTCAACCACTCTTGGTTTTTTAACGGTTATTCCTCCCCTCCTCCTTTTACATCCGGGCTTGAACCGGCATTGGTGGAGTTAAAGGGGTTCTTAAAAGAGCCGATTTGTTGTGCATCAACCTCCTGGAAGAATCGAGTGGAAAGAACCCACAAAGTCGCCAAACCCCGTTGAACATTCTCTACCATGTTCCAGTACTTTCATTAGAAGGTCTGATGAGAAGAGAAAATGGTATTAAGGAATCAGATTACTGCTTTAAAAGACAGATTACTTATTACGAAATTTTCGTTAATGAATTTGAAGAAGCCATTGTTGAAGAAAAGCTAAACCTTCAGACAGAATTCACAAAAGTCTCTTTCGGCAGCTACCAGGAAAATTAACTGATCGTTCTAAAACACGACGGAAGATGTTAAAGAAAAAAAGGAAGATGGAATTATTTTGACACACCAAAAAGAAGTACGAAGAACTCATACCAGTCCCTGTTAATTATTTAGACAATGGCATCTATTTAGGTAAAAGAACAAAAGTGACGAAGAGTCTGACACTATCAAAGAAAAACATACACATGAGGAGGACCATTATATTTGCACGGGTTTGCGGAGAAGTTATCTCGCTCCAGGGACCCTCTCACATTTACACGGTTTGCGGAGAAGTTATCTCGCTCCAGGGACCCTCTCACATTTACACGGTTTGCGGAGAAGTTATCTTGCTCCAGGGACCATCACATTCACACAGGTACTCCTCATTCTTCTGTTCTGTGATAGGTCAGTCAACTTCATCGTCCTTGCTGCTGTGTCTTTCTTCTAAATTCGTGCCGTGTGTTGTTAATCATACAGATCTCCGATGAGCTCTTTGCGTTCCTTCTTTAGTTGGTATAAACTTTCTTCCAGGTCCCTTTTGATCGTTAGCGTCTCGTTTGCACTTTCAGGAGGAGGCGCCAATTTAACTGGCATCTTTCGAAAAGGTTTTCTTGTAAAATCTATGTTCTGAAGTTCGACCTCGTCTTGAAATGGCCAGCTTCAGTTCACTGATGCAGACTTCTTTGTAGGCAATCTGTCTTTTTGCTCTAGCAATCTTCTTCCTTAAGACCGACTCAAACACATCAGGACTTCTTGTGTAGTTGCTGGTGGATGGAAGTTCGTTGGGAACCAGCGCGTTTGAGGACTCCTTCCACAGGATTCGTCCATTCGGTTTTGACCCCGATTGTACCTGTTCCAATAGTGAGCGGTTTAGGTTTGCGCCGCGTTTTCTTTACCGGTTTAGTCTCTATATTTAAAATAGAAAAATGGCGTCTTGTGAGAGTAGCATAAAAATCTACTCTGCCGTGGAAACCGCAAATTGTTTGGATGGTAATGTGTTGCATTGTTGACAGTGGTTCTCTGTGAAGCCTTCAAGTAAATCATTTTATATAAAGTCATTGTTACCAATAATGGTTATAATTATAAAAGTTTTTGCTTTCGTGTTTTGTTTTACAAATATGAAACCTTATTTGACTTTACGGTTATTAATTTCCCAGTATAATTCCGAACGCACTATAGTGTCTCATAGACTGAATTATTGTGGAAAATTTGTGAAGAAATTTGAGAAGCCGGATATGAAAACACAGTGGTTCTTCGTTGCATTAGTAGTTTTCTCTCAATTTAGGTAAACATAGAATAACCTTCCTGCTTCATTTAACATGTTTAGACTTACTTAGACGAGTTTAAACATGTTTAGTATGGTTCGTATAATATTACACGTATTAGATTGATATTATTATTGCTCAGGACTCATTTCTCAGGAAGTTCAAAGTCGGCAATAGACCATATCGCAACATCTTATCCTGAGCAAGTCGCTGAATTTGGCAAACTTCCTGTCCCTGGCATCTCCTGTCACAATTTAGTTGATATTGAGTATTCACTTAAGCCCCCAAGAAGTAAAAAGAAAATTATAGCTTATCGAAATGTTAGAAATATAAATTTAAATGCAGATGCCATTCATATACCATAGGATTTGGTAACAGTTAATAGACAATTAAATGTTCTAAATTCGCAAATACTTTATTTGTATTAAAAACACACGCCACTAAAAGTCAAAAGAGTCAAACATAATTCAAATCCTTGGATGACAGATTGTATACAACTGAGATTGGAGAGAGATACAGCTTACAATAAATATATGAAGGAAGTAAATGTTAAACGCGAAACTTGTCAGGAGTCTTTCATGATATACAAAAGACTTAGAAACCAATGTATCCAAGCCATACGGAGGGCAAAATAAACAAACATGTTTTGAGAATTTAGCTGATGATCTTAGAGATGGAGACGGCTATGGAGGAAACTAAAAAATGTAGGTGTAAATATAAAGAATAAGACTGAATATATTTCCGAAGATTGCAATATTTTAAATGAGTTCTTTTCCCAACCTCCTAGTTGTATTGATAAAACGCCTAAACAGGAACCCTTTCGGAAACTTGCTAAGAGTGGTAAAAATAAAAATTAAACATTAACGTTATATTTCTCTTGTGTTTCCCCAATAAAGATACATCAGGCTATCAAAAAGGTAAAAAGTTCTATAGGCCTAGATTGCATATCAATAGAATTCATCAAAATGATCATGACACACGTCATTAATGCGTTGACAACAATAGTAAATCAGTCCATTCTAACAGGTATATTTCCGTCAGTGTGGAAACAAGCTTATGTTCGGCCAATACCGAAGAAAAACATGGCATCATGACCTGGCGAATACCGCCCATTAGCATCCTATCATCTCTTTCCAAAATACTGGAAAGTATTGTTCATCAAGTTACAAAGCACATAGCTCAAAACAAATTCTTCATTGAGAACCAATCAGGCTTTAGGAAAGATCACAGTACAGTAATAGCACTTATCAAAATCACTGATGACATCCAAAAAGCCATCGATAATAATCGACAAATAACTATCTTAACCCTTCTAGATTTTTTAGTAAAGTTTTTCAGTCAGTTGAGTCAGAAAACAATGGTTTGTCTCTAAATCCAAGCAAATCTCAATGTATAATAATAGGATCTTCAAATATATTAGCAAAAATGAATCTAAATTCATACGTACCAAAAGTTTACATTAGGAACGAGGAAATAAAAAGAGAAAATATTCAAAAGTATTATTATTGACGAAACTCTATCATGGTCAGAACATGTTAAACTAATATCCAAAAAAGTGCATATGAAAATGCATACACTCAATCTTTTGAAAAACTTTCTTCCTCAACAAGTTAAAATCACCTTGATACAGTCTCTCATATTTCCGATCTTTGATTATTGCGACGTAGTCTATAATGATCTGTCTGTTACTCTAGCAAACAGATTACAAATAATGCAAAATAGATGTGTTCGGTTCATCTTCAATGATAAAAAATATGACCATGTATCAAGCAGGTACTCTGCACTGGCATAGCTGAAACTGAAAGAGAGAAGAACGTTCCATCTTCTACTGCAGTTCTACAAGGTTGTAACTCTAGGATCTCCTACATACCTGGCTTCTGTGCTGGAATCGGAGCACCTCACTCACAATATGAACACTCGCTTGAAAATCAATGCCACCCTGCGAATACCAAAGCACAGATCACAGATATTCTAAATCTTTTGCGGTGTTCAGAATCAAGCAGTGGAATAATCTTCCTTCGGCAGTTCGCACAGCTAGCTCCCTAAGCAGCTTTCGAAATAAGCTTTATAGTCACTCTGTCGCTTACTCATAGCAGTGCAGTACTCCAGATGGTGTTGCCTGTGCGGCGTCCACCCAGCGTCGTGAGGCCAATTGGGGAGCTACCTGAATAAAGAGGTAGCGATCACAGTTGAGAGCTTCGGCTCTCCTATCCCAACACGTCTGGTCAGCGTGGGAGCAGTAGACCACCTCCTCCCTCCGGGAGAGGCCTCATCCAGTAGTGGATTGAATATGGCTGTGTATTATTATATTATTATTATTATATATATATATTCTCTATATGTATATATTTGGGGGTGAGATGGAGAGGGTTCTAAATTGGGACTACATCAATAAAGTGGGAAGGGAGCGAAAGTGAGAAAAAGAGATAGATTGATAGATTCAATGTAGTTGGGTAAGGTTCATGTAATACTATTATTATAATTGTATTCTTGTATTAATTGATGGTTGTTGTTTGTGTGTATTGTGTCTGTATGTTTATTAGCTTAGAATGTTGTATTTATGTGTATTTTTCTTCTGATACGTAAATTATGTATCATGGTTAAGTGGAAGACAAGACTATCAGACAAGGCTACAACTTTTGCCATGTAAAATAAAAGTCTAAATAAAGTGCGGGTTGGTCCCTGGCTGACTCTACCACCCTATCCCACCTGAGTCAAAGTTGCCTAATTGTCATAAATAAATGTAATTCCAAAGAGGCTATTGTTCAAAGGCTCGAAAAGTGGGAAAGGATATATAGGGAGGAAATCAACTCTGGCCTTCACGTAAGAAACCATTCCGGCCTAGTGGGACTGGGGAAAAGAAGGTGACTGATATATATTTTTCTTCTGGTTGTTCACAAATACATTTTTTGTACTTGAGAGGTCTTTTTATTTAATTATTTATTTATTTACAATTATTTTACCTAGACACACCGACCAATTATTTTTGTTACATTAGTTGCAGTTTGTTTATTCTTTGGTGTGCTAAAGCACACAGAAGCAAACACGTTATACATATATACCGAGGAACAAATTCGCATTTTTTTCAATTCTGGTCACGATATAATGTGGGAAATTACGACCTTATCTCAGACTGTGAACCGTAATAGCGTAGTACACACAGTTTCTGCTTTTGCACATGGGGCGGAAGCAGAGTTCATGGACATCGGAGAGAAGTGTGGAAACGGCGAGTTTGATTAAAAAATCAAACATTTTTAATTCTGAAATCCAATATGGCGGTAAGACAAAATACTGTTATTTTGAAAAATTATCCGATTTAGGGTATATTTCAGATATGGAACGGACAGAGTTCAATTGTGAAGTCTAATCAAGTGTGTTGATTTAAGAGGTGTAAAATGGCTGCTTGAATTCCGAATTCAAAGATGTCGGCAGTTCAAAACTGCTTAATTAAAATATAATCCGATTTCCATATAATTTCATATCTGACTATTGTGAAGGTTGCTGTGTTCGATTTTAAATTCCATATTCCAGTATGGTGGCAGCAGAAAATGTTTTTATTTTATTTTTTTTAAAAAAAGTCCGATTTCAGTAGAATTCTATATTCAGGATTTTCGTAGAACGCCGTGATAAAAATAAAAATATATGAGTTCTAAAATCCAAGATGATGGAATTTTCATAAATTAAGCGTTTTTCGTATAAATCAATATTTGAAAGTTTCAAAATTTGTAATTTATGGTCTTTAGGCAACTTTGTCTCCAGATGGGATAGAGTTTGGGGTAGGATATAGGATGGAAGTCTGCCAGGGCCTAGTTTTGAACGTGTCATCCTAGAATTAGGCTAGTGTGACAAAAAAAACTGCCGGAACGGTTGGCCTCTAGGATCGATCTCATGGATAATGCGGAAGTAAGAAATATATATATATATATATATAGAGGATGTCCATAAAGTCCGTCCGTTGCTACCCTGTGTATCTTAAAAACGACTGCAAATATGAGCAAACGCAAAAACACGTCCTTCATTATTTTGAGCTATAAAAGTTCCACCCCAGACACACACACCCCCAATAGAGGTCAACTTCAAAATTTCAAATGGCAAAGGGGGTCGAGTAATATATCGTTTGAAAGGTCTCGACAAAAGAAATTTTTACCGAAAGTTTCAAGTCGCTATGTTGACCCCATCCAAAATGGCGGCGGTCACATTTCGTGTCCATAAAATCCGTTGCCACCCCGTGTATCTTCGAAACGACTGCGAATATGAGCAAACGCAAAAACACGCCCTTCGTTATTTTAAGGGGCTAACATTTTTAGCTATAAAAGTTCCACTCAGTGTTCCCTAGGAGGAGTAAACGGAGGTCAGGGTCTACGTGAAAATGTCAAATGACAAAAGTGGTCGAGTGATACCTACTGTCAACGGGTTTGACACAAGAAATAATTTGGGGAATCTTAAAATTTCGAATTGTTCCATATTCCAAATGGTAGTAAGATGAAAGTTCTAAAACGAAACTTCTATTCTTCACTCAGACATCAAGAGGTCTAGAAGTTACTCTTCACAGCGAAATCTGTATCTAACTGTTGTTGTCATGATTCTTTTCGAAGTTCTAACTTACCCACAAGTAAGCTGCTATGTTATCTCCATAGTTTTGTAATGTTAGGAACATTTCGAAATATTTTATTTTTCATTAATTTTCTTTATGAGGGTTTGCTGATGGATGTAAATTGTCAGTGTTGTGAAGAGGTTCCAAATTGCTGACAATGAGCTTTACAGCATGTTTCTACATGTTCAGCCTATAAATAAATAATTTCAACGCGTGTATCTTCGAAACTTTAATCAGCAAAGTGTAACTGGAAAGACACTATTTAGTGGTTAAGGCTTATGTACGTAGGAACACGCTGGAAAACTCACTGTCAGCAATTTGGAACCTCTTCACAACATTGACAATTTACATTCATCAGCAAACTCTGATAAAGAAAATTAAAGAAAAAGAAAATGTTTCGAAATGTTCCTAGCATTACAAAACTATGGGACTAACATAGCAGCTCACTTGTGGGTACGTTAGAACTTCGAAAAGAATCATGACAACAGTTAGATACAGATTTTGCTGTGAGAGTAACTTCTAGACCTCTTGTTGTCTGAGTGAAGAATAGAAGTTTCGTTTTAGAACTTTCATCTTACTACCATTTGGAATATGGCACAATTCGAAATTTTAAGATTCCCCAAATTATTTCTTGTGTCAAACCCGTTGACAGTAGGTATCACTCGACCACTTTTGTCACTTGATTATCACGTAAACCCTGACCTCCGTTTACTCCTCCTAGGGAACACTGAGTGGAACTTTTATAGCTAAAAATGTTAGCCCCTTAAAATAATGAGGACGTGTTTTTGCGTTTGCTCATATTCGCAGTCGTTTCGAAGATACAGGCAACGGACTTTATAGAAACAAAATGTGACCTCCGCCATTTCGGATGGGGTCAAGATAGCGACTTGAAACTTTCGGCAAAATATTTCTTTTGTCAAGACTTTTCAAACAATATATTACTCGACCCCCTTTGCCATTTGAAATTTTCAAGTTGACCCCCGTACCCCTATTTGGGGGGTCTGAGGTGGAACTTTTTTATAGCTCAAAATTCAAGCCGCTCAAAATAATGAGGACTTGTTTTTGCGTTTGTAATATTCGCAGTCGTTTCGAAGATACACAGGGTGGCAACGAACTTTATGGACACCCTATATATATATCACTAATACAGAGGAAAGCCGGAAGGGCAATTTAAGGTAAATTTATGATAAAAAGTAAGGACAATACTTACAGTTTATCTATTCCGTAGAAAAAGAAATCTACACACGTACACAACACTAATCTTTACGAAGTTTTTGCAATATTTCGATATTGTAAGCATGTACAGCATGTAAATAATAATGACTCTAAACTCCATAATAGATGTAATAACTCTAACCCTTTTCTCTGCATTTTCAACACTTTTCCTTCCACAATCCTATCCAGTACTTACACGCTGTACAGTTGTCAATTGTTCCACGCGCCATTCAGCATTCAATTGTTCTTCAAACGATGCACCGTCCGCTACGTGTCGCTACTGTCGTCCTAGTCTTTTGTTCTATCTACGAGTGTGCGTCTCTCTTCGTCTACAGCAAGTCTACGATATTAATATCGAAATATTGTGAAAACTACGTGAAGATTAGTGTTGTGTACGTGTGTGTTTCTTTTTCTACGGAATAGATAAGCTGTAAGTATTTTTCTTACTTTTTATCATAAATTTACCTTATATATATATATTTATATATATACAAACATACATATATACACTTTTATTGGACTACGGTCACCCGCAACTTATATGGTATTATAGACCCTTTTCTATGGTAGAAAAGACAGTTTACGAAACCTACGAATTCTATTCCTTTCTGGTGGGCTCATATATATATATATATATATATATATATATATATATATATATATATAACATTATTGCCTTTGTCTCGTAAAATTATGTTATTATTTGTTATTTTCTTCTGCAGCTGTATGCTTGTGGTGAGGGTACAAATGGACGTCTAGGATTGGGACACTGTAACAATATCTCAATTCCAAGACAGCTGACAACTCTTAGCCAGTACGTAGTAAAAAAAGTTGCTGTTCATTCAGGAGGCAAGCATGCAATGGCATTGACAATGGATGGCAAGGTAAGATAGTGTCTTTTAATTCCCTTATATATACCTAATCCAAGAGCTGTTTTGCAGTAACTTTGACCCATTATTCCTACAAGGAAGAAACTAAAATAAGGTACATTTGTACGACTCAGAAACGTCTTTAAACAACAGAAATATTATGGGTAATTATAAGTGAATGACTGCCCTGTGTTTGAAATTCGGTCTCTAGTCTCCTCGGTCGTACGGCGTAGGGAGATGGCGACCCGATCGTCCAGCCGGCTTATGCTGGTTGCAATCAGCCAACAACGGCGTAGGGAATTGGCGACCCCATCGTCCAGCTGGCTTTTGCTGGCTGCAATCAGCCCTCGCAGCTAAACATCTACGCTGCTTGAAAGGAGGACCAGCCGAGAGGATTTCATTTCTATTCACCCCATTTTTCATCCATTGATGAGTCATTATTTCATCTCCTCTTGTGCTGCGACTTGCACCTCCCCGCAATGACCAAGGATGTGACAGGATGTACTTGCATTGACGATGGCCCCTGGGCCCAGGGGAAAGGGGGCGGAACCATTGGATAGCGCCTAGTTCTTAACAGCAGATTCTTGGATGGTCTAGCTCGTTGAGACTGGGAAGTGCGCCATTGGGGAGCTCTTCGGACCTTTGGTCTCGCCAACACTCGGGGGAGTGGGTGTCCCAAGTATCCATCAGTCGGGAGTACAAGTGATTTCGATGCCAAGTCATTAGACTTCGCCTCGATTTCCAGCTTGCTGACAAGGGTGATGAGGGTAGTACCCGGCAGCCTCGTTGGCTCCTCAGAACGAAGACGGAGAAGTGTGGACATTTACGGCTAATATTCATCATGGCTCCACCACATCCTAACAAGTCGCCTTCGCGCACAGAAAAGAAGACAAAGAGACAGAATGAAGAGAAAGTCACTGAAGATAATAGAAAGAAGGCGCATATAGTTACCGAAACAACCAGTGACAGAGCAGAAAAATTCGAAGTAGAGGAACAGACAAGTATCGTACCGACTATCACACGATATCTTGTTATTAAAGTAAAGAATGAAGTAGAGAATCCAGGTGGTTTGAAGGGGTTATCCCCTTTCGTCATACAAGGGCAACTAGATTATATCGCCGGCGAACTTAAACATGTTAAAAAGCTTCGCAATGGCACCTTGCTCGTGGAGACGTCAACTAACAAACAGTCAACTAATCT
>JAGDQP010000156.1:85743-135860 GCA_022664845.1 Lepisma saccharinum
AAGAGTGGAGAACTGCAACCCACGAGTTCGTTGATTTTGACGTTTGCCATGCCGCAGCTCCCCAAGGACGTGAAGGCAGCATTCTATTGCTTACCTGTCCGTCCTTATATACCGAGTCCGCTCCGCTGTTTTAAATGCCAGCAATATGGACACACCAGCACGTCGTGTAAGGCGACCTCTGCTGTATGTGCAATATGCGGTACCAGTAGCCATGGTGCGGATCCTTGCACATCACTGAAACCTCAGTGTGTTAACTGCAAGGGTGATCACACGGCCTGGTCGCGTGACTGTCCGGTATTTAAAGAAGAAAAACGCATTAGAGAGCTGATGGTGATTGAGAAAATATCTGCTGGCGATGCAAAACGTCGCGTAAAAGAGTCTCAACGCACCCTTCCCTCGGGTGCGTTTTCACATGTTGTAGCCAGACTCGCAGTTAAAACTGTCTCGGTTGGTACCCAGACAGTTAATGTATCAACACAAACAGAGTATGATGTGCATGACGACCTTCCGAAGCCGCCCAAAGAATCTGAGACTCCTCGCAATGTGCCGACGCAGAGTCAGGGACAACACACGCCTGTGCAGAGCTCTAGAGCTCCACGGGTTAAGACTACTTTTAGTCCCTATAAAGTCCCGAAATTAGTTCGAACTTCGCCTCTCGCTACAAGCATTAAGACTCTGACGAACGTTTTGTCTGCTCAATTAGCTCAGGAAGAGTCTGCACATACTATCGATGAACCAAGTTCATCTTTGGCTTCAGACATGATTCAGGACCACCTGATATGGATTTTAATCTCGTGGGAAGGAAAGGGAAACCTAGGTATAAACCTAAACTTAAACGGTAATCTTTTACTTGTTTTTGGAGAGTTTTACGATTTCCGTTTATTTTATATGATTAAGGTCCTTAGCTGTTATGTTTTATAGTGTAGTTTTGTTTTATCTTGTGAAGGCCCATTTACAGGCTTCCATTAAGTTTTATAGTGTAGTTTTGTTTTATATTTTGTAATGCCCCATTTACAGGCTTCCTTGTTATACTGGCCATTTACACCAGTGGGCTGATTGTGAAGACCTTTTACATCTTTATCTTTTATATTCTTTTATTATTTTAATTAACAGCTAAATTTTGACATGACCAAGATAAGGGGCTTCCCCCGTATCGGGACGGGGGTAAGCCATAGTGCTGTTACTGCCCATAAAATTCATTTTATCTTATCTTTTATCTTTATCTCCTCGGTCGTAGCATCCCCTCGAGGCGACATGAAAATGTACTTTTTCTAAAAAATTTGTGATTTTCTTGAGTGAGTTGGCAACACTCATGCAGATGAGAATGGATGGTAGGATCTACCTAACACCCTATCTAGGTTCTTTCCATAAGACGTTTCATTGAGCACGTAATTTAAACCTTCGGAAGAATGCAAATATTTAGCACTTGATGCAATTGAATATTTTATTTTATTTACTTGGTATCTTACCTTTAACATATGTTTCCTTTTTGTTTATGTCCCATAATTCGCATTAGATTAGAACAACATATCTAATCTTGCCAGGATGTAGAAAAAAAATATCGTCCATAGGGAAAATGGGTTTTTGGAACTGAGGAGGTTAGATTGGATTCCAGAGAACATAGCAAAAGTGTGTGTTCATATCCTTTAAGTTAATATTTAATTTAAGCATTGCCAAGTATACTCAATGCTTGGGTAAACTTGAGGCTTGATACCTTTTCTCTAGACTTCACTCATAATATTGACTGGGCGATTAAGGAAGATTGGAAGCTGTTTGTACATATGCAGCAAACTACCGATTATCTGCGATAATGACTGACAGGAAGGGCGCAGATAACAAAAATCGCGGATAATCCACAAAACACTGTCTCTGCATTTATTGGCTTCTAGTTACGTTGACTTTAATTATAATTTTATGCTCCATATTATAAAATAAATATTTGCATAAATAAGTAAATAAACTTTCACGTTAATTATTTTATCAGGTAGGATGACAATTTTGTAAAATCACCTGAAGAATAGTATTTTCCAATAAATATAAGCATGATGAAACAAATTGAAGCTGCAATTCTACTAAATATCGCAAAAGCTTCGGTACCTTGATAGTATTTTAGCCACACAAGCATTATTTTTTATAAAATAGGCTGCCAACACTGACAACTGTTGTGCTTAGGAACGGGAAAACTCACAGTACTTTACTATTATGTCGAATAATGTTTAAGCTAAGTTTGGCGCAGTTAAGTCTAACTGAATTGAAGCAATTTGAATAATTTATTTTTAAACTGGTTGGCAACAATAAACTACTACACCATTTAAGACTGTTCCGGCGGCTCTGAGCTAGTCTAGTCAAAACCTTTTCAACAACACTTCAGCCACGTCTCTACATCTGATGGTTCATGATATATATTTTGGGCACTGGTTAGCAACACTGAAAACGGGGTTCCTAGGAATGGGAACATGCACAAAATATTGCTATTGTGTCAATATTCATTCCAAGTTTGGTGCTGCTATGTCTAAAATAATGGAAACTATTGAGAAAAGAAGATAAGTTTATAGAAAATAGGTTGGTAACAGTGGTAAGTAGATTGCTTAGAGACGTAGGTTACCTCAGTGTTACTGTATTTTGTTGAATAATGTTTATGCCAAATTTGACGCAGTTAGTTTAACTGAATGAATGCAATTTGAACATTTATATTTTTTTTAAAAAAATGGATGGCAACACAAAACTACTGCACCAATCAAGACAGTTCTGGCGGCCCTGAGCTAGTTTAGTCAAGTCCTTTCCAGTGACACCTCACGCCTCTCTCTACACCTTGTAGTTTTTTTAGATTTAATTTCTGGAGACGGACGGACGTACACCATAAGCTGGAAAAGAAGGTCTCTTTTGCTATAGCTTGTTATCCAGGGACCTAAAAAACATTTCATAAAACTAGGGAGCTAGTGAAATATTGCTGTTCTCAGTACTTTAAGAGTGAAATTACCATTATAATATATTTTAAATCTTACTAAAATAATCAGTTGTTTTTTTAAAAAAATGCGAAATACTTTATTGAATAAGGTTATGAATGCATGTCATGGTGAACAACTTTGAGACCTGTTGCGGTTAATCCGTCCGCTGATAATCCAAAGTTCCCTTTATTTTAATTGAAGGTGCGTAACGTGAAACTGGTTATTGTGGTCAAATTTGATATATATATATATATATATATATACACCTTTGTACGATGCAGACTTCAAATTCTTGGAAATATTACTCTACAGTCTGCTCGTTGTCTCCTCCTCCTCATCGATGATGAGACTATATCTTGAAATGTATTCTTTACATTAAGCTGTGTGATACGTGTGATTAGTTAATGTTAATTTCTTCAGAAACAAATGTAAGTACTAATATTCTATCTATTAAATGGATCATGATATTTCTTTGTAATTATTTTATATGATATTTCATTGTGTAATTATTTTATTCTTTTCTTTTAATAAAAAGACTTCTCAGTTATAACAGACAAGTTGTATTCAACAATAACGCTGGTATATTTTGTTTCAGGTATTTTCTTGGGGTGAAGGTGAGGATGGAAAATTAGGCCATGGTAACAAAGCAAGTGTAGATAAACCACGGTTCATAGAATCCTTAAAATCGAAGCGAATTCGCGATATAGCATGCGGAAGTTCTCATAGTGCTGCAATTACGTCCAATGGAGAACTTTACACTTGGGGACTTGGAGAATACGGAAGACTAGGACATGGAGACAACGTGACACAACTGAAACCTAAATTGGTATGAATATTCACTGTTCTTTGAATTCATAATTTTAGTTATACGTTTATTTCTACTGATACAACAAGCAGCAGAAATTACGTGAAATACAGTATCAGCATTTGCTTTTCACTCTGTGATCTTAGACTGGTAAATTGTGTTCATGATAATTCCTGCTACTGTACATAAGTTTGGATGTGAAATTAAAGATATAGACATAAAAACATTAAATTGTGAGCAAACACATAATCTCTTGTTAAAACATATAATAAATGTTGTAGGCAGATTGGGGCAAAAATCTAAATGATTATGAGACAAAGCGGAGAATTGCCATTATAAGGAATAACATGTTCTGCGTACTCCTCATGTTGGAATGAAATAAGAATATATATTGAACCATTCCATGCCCAATCGTTTAGGACGAGAGAGAGAGCCTATAACCAGTGTTTGAAAAGTTTTCTAAAATTTGGTGACCATTGAGGCCACATGAAGAATCTTTTTTTGGTCATTTGTAATCACTGGTGGCCTCCTATAATATATTATGTTTTATTCAAGTTAAACCTAAATTACATGCATGTTTCACAATGATGCACCTTCATATTGAAATCAGCCAAGATACAAGGTGAATTACCAAGCAAATAATAATAATAATAATAATAATAAGGTGAAGCCCTGTCTTAGAGAAACGACTAATTTAAATACACACACACACAGCTGCGGCAGCGGCGTCTGGACAAGCTGTAGTACGTAGACGGCGTGCCGAATATGCATATAAAATATCACACTCGCGGGGCATCAAGATGAAATGCAGGACGGTAGTGAAGGGTAGCACTGTATTAACGGTAAAGTTGAGAATTAAGTTGTTGACCACTAGGTGTGATTCCAGGTGGCCATATCTAATGATTGGTCGCCGCCAATTTTGCATACTTCTTAAACCCTGCCTATAACCGCCATCATCAGAGTACTACTCAAATTTTAGCTTCTGGAATTTTATACTGTTCTTGTAAATAACAGCAATATTTCTAACTGTAGTTTTCCAGGTGCGTAAATATGAAACCGGAATTTACGTACAGAAAAGACAGTGATTGGATGACAGTGCTAAGAACTATTTTATTCGAAGTATTGGCCATCGCTAGCGATACATTTCTGCCACCGTTCCGGCAATGTGTGGATGCCAGAAAAAAAAAACAAAAAAAACCATAAAGTCCCTTTTGTGCTGCAAACCAGTCATCAAGCCATTTTCATAAGATATGAAGCGCTGGTCAACAAGTGTGTGTCCCATGGATACAAATAAGTGAAAATCGGAAGGCCAGCTCTGGTGAGTAAGCCGCATGCGGAAGGATTTCCCAGCCAAACGTCGCAATCGTTTCCTTGACCGGTTTTGATGTGTGGGAGGGTGCATTGTCGTGAAGCATAATCACTTTTTGTTGTCGGTAACGTTGGGTATTAACGATTTCGCCAGGTTTCAGCAGTTCATAATAGATCACTACCTTCTTATCCCACCAAACACAAAGCATTGTCTTCCGTCCATAGCGATTTGGTTTTGCAGTCGATGTCGCCGGTTCTCCTGGAGTTACCCATGATCTTTTACGCTTAGCATTCTCGAAATAGATCTACTTTTTGTCGCCAGTCACAATTCGATGGAGAAATTATTTCCTTTTGTACCTGGCGAGCAGAATTTCGCAAGTGGTTTTTCGGTTTTCCTGCTGTCGTTCAGTCAATGGATGTGGAACCCATTTTCCCACCTTCTGAATCTTTCCCATGGCTTTTAAACGTATGGAAACTGGTTCTCGTGTCACATTTAATTGATCCGCGAGTTGTTGCGTTTGAGCGTCATCCTCATTCAAAATCGCCACTTTTAAACTTTTTAAACTACGCATAGCACTGTGATTTATCAAGAGCGTGATCACCGTAAGCTTCGGCAAGCATGCGATGCGATTGTGCAGCAGTTTTCTTCAAATGGTAACAAAAAATCAATGCTGTCCGCACATCATAGTTTGTAGGTACAAATCGCACCATGTTCAACGCTATTAAACACTACACTATGACATGAAACTTGTCTGGTTGTGAGTTGCAAATCATTATCAGCAGTCAAAACAAGCAAGTGGCGCCAAGGACGCAGTTTTACGGTAACCACAGTGACAGCTAACGCCGTCTATGCACAAATTCCGGTTTCATATTTACACACCTGGTATACTCACCACGGTATATTTCTGATAATGCCCATCTTTGAAATTTAGAATTTGAATTGTATTGTAATTCGTATGTTCTTGTAAGAATCGTTACAGGCATTTTAAGAAGATTACAGTTTTGGAACTGGTGCTTCTCATTGATTTGACCATCTGCTTGCTAAAGTGATTTTTTTCTCACAGTACTCTTACATATGTCAAATTGTATTAAAACTGTTCATTTCTCTAATATGCGATCTTGGCCTGAGATGCATAAAGTCCATAAATTCAGATTCAAAACTCTCATGTGCAGGCAAGTGGACGGACATAACTTCGAATAAACAGCTCATATAAAATCAGTCGCTATTCTCATGAAATCTCATCAGTCGCTATTCCTCCGTCTCACTACCAATTCCAGGATCCTCGGTTGTCCGTATGGTAACCACGGTCACTTAGGTGGCTGCTTTTCAACCTGGAAAACAGGAAAGAGTAATCAGGGACAAGATCCGGCGAGTATGACAGTTGGGGGACTACAGAAATGTTTTTGTTGGCCAAAAAAGTTCCGAGACCAGCGTGATGCAGATATCTACTTCTCCGGCCGTTTTCTACTAACAACATCCCTGTTCGCGGACCAGGACGACATTTGATATTTTTAAGCGCGAATACCACCGGGATGTCGCTGTTCGGCTCATTACCTCCTTGCCGAATACTGTCTGCAATACTTCTGCGTCTCTGTGGCCAAATTCCTCTGCTCAAAACAAAAACGAACAGATTCGCTGTTCGTTTAGAACCGCCGCCATTTCACACTGCTTCGAGTGACCTCGTACAACCTTTACACTATCTTGTCTGTCACAACATTGACTAAGGCCACTGGCGCGAAAGTGCACTAACGTTATCCTGATATGTTGCCACATCTACTGGCACTATGACAACAGTGCTGTAGTAAGCAGCTTTATAAAAAATGTCCTAGAATTAAATGAACAGACTGTGTATCTAGAGGTTATGATAGATATGTATATATATATTTCTGAAAATCGATCCAATGCATTTGTAGATAGAAGGAAGCGATTATTAGATCATTAAAAAAGATCAAAAGAGTTTATTGAACATTAGTGTGGCTTGATGTATAACGTCAATATTGTATTGCACTCTCGTTTATTTCTGTGAATGTGTAACATTTTGTTCCGTGAATGAATGAATTGTATTATTGGCTAAGCACAGGAAAGGTAAATGAAAGGGTGTGGGGAAGGAAGTCGACCAGGTCCTAGTTTTGGAAGGTTCCATCCAGTCATTACTTTGATGTGACTGAGGGAACCCTGGAACAGACTCAGTCAGGATGATCGGCCTCTGAGTTTGAACCTACGAGCTTCCGAATGCGAATCCAACGCTCTCTACCAACTGAGCTACGTTCGCTGGGCATATCTTGTTCCGTATAGTGTCACGATCATACGTGAACACTCACTATGTGATTTGATTTTTCATCTATATATCTGAAAAGTTTGTTGAATTTAAAGTTTTTCTGTTCATCTTCTCTTGGTTTCTTGTTGCTGCATGTTAATTGGATAAGACGTTGTTGAATACTTGATGATTTGTTCTTTTTATAATCTCTTATCACAGGTCAAATCACTTGCTGGTCATCGCGTTGTTCAGGTTGCCTGTGGAAGTAGAGATGCCCAAACTTTGGCGCTAACTGATGAAGGAATGGTCTACTCATGGGGAGATGGAGATTTTGGAAAATTAGGAAGAGGTGGAAGCGAGGGATGTAATACACCACACAACATCGAAAGGCTTAATAATCTGGGCGTTTGTCAAATTGAATGCGGAGCCCAGTTTTCTCTTGCCCTAACGAAATTTGGACAGGTAAATATGCGCCATTATGATTGGAAATTGTTAAATCATGGAAATGTTTTTCTTATATTGCGTTTACGAACGAATTCTTGTTACTAAAAGTAATGGTCATCGCGTTGTTGTACTGCATACATGTAGAATAAAATCAAAATAAAATACAGTCATAAGATCGGCTTACTTCCTTACAGCTCCTTGCGGTCATGGAAAGGATATTTTTCTTCTGTGTGTGGGTTCTTGGTTCTTAAATAAGAAAAGTTGGCAACAGAATCGAACCTGCAAACTATACGACGTGCCCCTGACCCACCCACCACTCGACGGCGTCGGGTGTGTTACAGACGTATATGGGAATGTTTGTCAGGTGATAAAACTATAAAATTATGGTCAGTTCTACAATCGACGGCTAAGCTTCTGGCCAGGGATAAGTTGAGGCCAAGTCTCATTTTACGTACTCTCATTGGCCAAAATATGACTTGGCCTCAACTTAGCCTTGGCCAGAAACTTACCTGTCGATTGTAGAACTGACTCTTAATGAATAAAAAGACTTGGACTGGGAGGAATTCATCCATTTACAGTATAATTATCATGGAGTTAGTCGAACTCCAGTATCCGCTATTTAAGCAGTGACGTTAATTTATAAATAAAACTTCCCATGTCATGAAATCTACGCCTAGCCTATAGGCTAGCCCGCCATACATTTAATAGCTAAGAATCCTTTTAAATCAATAATAAATCAAAATTTAATTAACTGACATACAAAAGGTTTTGGAAATAATAACAATATAAAATTTAAATTAATATAAAAAATAAAGAAAGTTGATTCCTTAATTAGAAATGTTTGTTACATCACTTTCCAGTTCATTTCACTAATGCCATCTAGCGAGCATATTTTCGGCGAATCACAGTCATATGAGGTAAGTTCAGAAATATTTTTTTGTATTGAGTTCATTGATAATAAACCTTATTAATCATAAAATTGATATAATTAATTAAATAATAACTTTAAAATTATTTAAATATAAATAATTACATTCATTTAATAACATACTATGGGGACTACTGCCACAGTCAGCAGAATCTTTGCTTAGTCGCACTTTGTGTTCATCGGCGTTCAGAGAGTAATATGTGTTCCATATTATCCAAAGCCAAATTCTGTCTGACTGCTAAATTCAGACCACTGAATACTATTAGTAAAATGAAACTATTATCTGGGCATCTATTTATGTCTTTGATAATTTATTATTTTGTAGAACATACATTAATCGGATAAGGATGATATTTATGGTTCCAAATTACTTTTGAGTTTAGTTGCTTTAAGGAGGAATAATACTAGCTGAACGTTTAGTTCAAGCTATTTATGAAGAAAAATTTGAAGCAGAGCGTCCTGTAAAATGTATGTATTGTCGAAGAAGTCCAACATCTGACCGGGAGCAATTGCTTTTCGCTTTATTTTATGAAATATTGAAGAACACAATTGAAAGGTTGGCTGGCAAAACATTGTATGTGGCATGTCATTGAAAATTATGATTTTGATGAAAGTTGTCTGTGTTTTTGAGAAGTTCACGGAGTACCCACTAGAGTGCGTACACTTAACGAATGTAACGCAGTAGTTGCAACCGATATATACAGTATACTGTAGAAAGGCGATGCTTTCCAGGCGATCCTGTAAAATGACCAATTTATAACATACAGCGTTTTTCTCGCTAGTCGTTTACATTGTGTTTCTTGTGGTTGAATATATTATTTTTATTGAAACATTTTCTAGGAAAGGCGGTGCGGGCCAGAAGGCTGTGCGGTCTGCGGCGGTAGGTCAACGGCTCAAAGGTCCCGGGTTCGAGTCCCGGCATGGGTGTGGATTTTAATAGCTAAGGGGCGAATCGTGACGGACCGAAGTCTAAAGTTATTAGACTGGCCCATACAAAAATAAAGTTTACCAATATCTAGGAAAGGCGGTTTCGTTTTATTTATTTATTTAATTAATTTATTAATAATTCTTGCAAAATACAATAATGCACTTATTTGGTTCATAAATACAGAGGATTAAGGATTCAATAGGTATGACAAGGAGGCCATTCTTCCTTGCATATTTGTTGCATATGTGCATTAGACAGTTTGTATCAAAAGCTGTAGGACGAATTTCTTGATGTGATTACTCAGATTGGACAAAGAATGAAGCTGTTTATACGTGCTAATTTAAAATTGTGATGCTCCAGGACTCTACAGCCTTAGCCAGTAATCGTTTTCACTGCAGCATAAAGCAGAACTTGAATATAGTGTTTAAATTTCGTTATTAAATTTATCGCAGCGTCGGGAAGTAGCACCCCCATCGCCCAGTTAGTGTTACTGGCTGCAATCAGCCTTGGCAGCTGCCAACATCGTTGCAGCAGGGCCAGAGTGCTTTCCTGTTTCGAATTTTACTTCCCACTTTCGTAGGGAAATGGCGACCTCATCGCAGGTCTACGGATCGCATAGTGATGCATCATCACATAGCCCGAGCAGCAGACCATCGCTGCTTGTATATGGCGTAGGGAATTGGCGACCCCATCGTCCAGCCGGCTTGTGCTGGCTGCAATCAGTCCTAGCAGCTAAACACCTACGCTGCTTGAAAGGAGGACGAGCAGAGAGTAGTTTCATTTACTTTCATTTCTCATCCACAGATGACTCATTATTTTATCTCCTCTTGTGCTGTGACTGCGCCTCCACGCAACGCCCAAGGATGTGACAGGATGTACTTCCATTGACACTGGCACCTGCGGCCCGTGGAAAGGGGGCGGAACCATTGAATAGCGCCTATCTCTTAACAACAGATTCTTGGATGGTCTAGCTTGTTGAGGCTGGGAAGTGCGCCATTGGGGAGCTTTTCGGACCTTTGATCTCGCCAACACTCTGGGGGAGTGGGTGTCCCAAGTATTCATCAGTCGGAATTGCAAGTGATTTCGATGGCAAGCCATTTGACTACGCCTCGATTTTCAGCTTGCTGACAAGGGTGATGAGGGTAGGACCCGGCAGCCTCGTTGGCTTCTCAGAACGAAGGTGGAGAAGTGTGGGCATTTACGGCTTTCATTCATCATTATTCCATCACATCCTAATAATTTGTCGCCTTCGCAGAAAGAACAGCGTAGAAAGAAGAGACAGAATGAAGAGAAAGTCACTGATGTAAGTAAGAAGGCGCATACAGCTAATGAATCAACCAGTGACAAGGAAGAGAAAATAGAAGTAGAAGAACAGACAAGTATCGTACCGAATATCACGCGATATCTTGTAATTAAAGTAAATTCTGAAACAGAAAATCCAGGTGGTTTGAAGGTAATATCTCCTTTCATTATTCAAAGGCAACTTGCTCATGTTGCAGGCGAGCTAAAACACGTTAAAAAGCTTCGCAACGACACTTTGTTAGGGGAGATGTCTACCGATAAGGAAATATCTAATCTCCTGAAATTGAAGTCACTAGGTCCATTTCAAGTTCAAGTTGAACCCCACCGTCAACTGAACTTTAGTCAGGACGTAATATTTTGTTGGGACTTGCAAGATGTCCCTGAAGAGGATAAAATAAACTTGCCAGCCAAGGTGTCGTCAATGCTAGACGCATTAAAACTAAAAAGAGTGGCGAACTCCAATCTCGAGCTCGCTAATTTTGACGTTTGCCACCCCTCAGCTCCCCAAGGACGTGAAGACAGTTTTCTATTTCTTATCTGTCCGTCCTTATATACCGAGTCCGCTCCGCTCTTTTAAATGTCAGCACTAAGTACACACCAGCACGTCGTGTAATGAGACCTCTGCTGTATGTGCAATATGCGGTACCAGTAGCCATGGTGCAGATCCTTGCACGTCACCGAAGCCTCAGTGTATTAACTGCAAGGGTGAGCACACGGCCTGGTCGCGTGACTTCCCAGCTTTTAAGGGAGGGAAAACGGATTCGGGAGCTTATGGTTCTAGAGAAAATACCTGCTGGTGATTCAAAACGTCGAGTAAGAGAGTCTCAACGCACCCTTCCATCTGGTGCGTTTTCAACAGTAGCAGCACGACTACCAGTTAAAATTGTCTTAGTTGGTACCCAGAAAGTTAATGTGTCAACACAAACAGAGTCGGATGTACCTGTAGACCCTCCGAAGCCTCCTAGAGGATCAGTGACTCCTCGCGATGTGCCGAAGCAGGTTGTGGGACGACAGACTCCTGTGAAGAGTTGTCGAACTTCACGGCCTAAGTCTAGTTTTAGTCCCTATAAAGTTTCAAAACTTGCACGAACTTCGCCTCTCGCGACAAGCATTAAGCATCTGAGCAGCATGTTTTGGCTGCTCAATTAGCTGAGGAAGAGTCTCCACATACAATCGATTATCCAATTTCATCTTTGACCTCAGACATGATTGAGGACAATCTGATGGATACGGATTTTAATCTCGTGGGAAGGAAAGGGAAACCTAAATATAAGGTTAAACTTAGACGTGATATTTTTCTTGATCTTCATCCTATGTTTTACATTATGTTTTTATGATCTCCGTCTGTTTGAGATTATTATGCCCTTTCGCTGTTAAGTTCTATGCTTTATTATTGTTTTATTTTGTGATTGCCCATTTACAGCCTTTCCGTTTTTAAGTTGTTTTACTAAAGACTTTAAATATCTTTAGTTTTTATAATTCGTTATATAGCAATTTCACTAGCCAACTGTTTCTGAAGACCTTTTACATCTTCAGCTTTTATTTGGTTGTTTTCTTTAACAGCTAAGTTATGACGTGACAAAGATAAGGGGCTTCCCTCGTATCGGGACGGGCGTAAGCCATAGTTCTGTTACCGCCCATAAACTTCATTTTATCCTTATCCTTTCTTCTGAGATGAGAAACAACTGTTGACGCTTCGATTAATAACATAATCATCATATAACTTATCGTAAAGCAAGAGAAAGGAAGGAAGAAGAGGTTCCTTTTTTTATCGATTTGCACTGCTTCCGTGTGCAAAATGAACACACATAAATTGTAAAATAGTTATTTGGTGAATATAGCTCGATACAAGAACTTCTTTCACATTATGCCTTGTTCCCTGCAGGTGTGGACGTGGGGAAAAGGAGACTATTTTCGCTTGGGTCATGGAACAGATCAACATGTACGAAAACCATCTCTTGTTGAAGGTTTAAGAGGAAAGAAAATTGTTCACGTAGCCGTTGGAGCTCTTCATTGTTTGGCTGTTACTGATATCGGCCAGGTAAGTAGAATACATTATTGGACGTAAAAATACTATAAAAGAAAGAAGCAAAAAGCATAAAACTTGTAGAAAAGATGTTACAAGTAAGTTTTCGAAAAGTACAAATCGTTTATTTGAAGTATATCAAGAACTAACAAGCTTGTAAAGTTTTCGTTAGAAATGTAGACATTTTAAGATTCCATGTATTTTGTGCATGTTCACTTCTTTTAAAATCAAGAGGATAAATAGAAAATAAATACGTTTTGAATTTGGTTATAAAGAAGTTCGAGATATGATTAGAAGCGAATTGACAAGGAAGTATTTGAGTAGCTTGGTAAAGCAGAGCTTTCAAAATTAAACTGGTTGACTGACTTTTGTCTATATAGAAAACATATAAGAAGAAGAAAAAATTCAACAAAATTATAGAGAAATGAAAACTACACGTAGGCAAAAGAATAGTGTTCAACTGGGTTTCTTTATATGGTAGATAGATCATTTTGATTGGATTGATAAGAGACAGAAATGTCAAAACTGTCTCAGTAACATTTTTTATGTTTGAATTGCCGTAGTCAAGTGACATACAAGAATGTGTACTAATTAGCATTAGGGAAGTCACACAGTTTTGAATGCTAATGAGGTCTTCCATCCTGTTTTTAATAGCTGTTCCGAACTTTCCTTAGTTTCACAAGACAGTACCAGTTTATGTCTTTAATAAACGTCCTCCTCCTCTCGTACGTCATCCATAAATAGTTGAGAGACTCTGCCATAGAGCGAACATTAACCTGAAAATTCAGCTTAACCCAGAACATATATTTAACACTATATTCGTAATAAATTTCAATGGCTTACTTTCAGAACCCGATTTTGGTATTTTTTTATATATGCGTATCAAATTGTTCATGAGAACAAGCTGTATTATAATACATAATATATATATATATATATACGAAAATTTGACGCCTGATCCAACTGAAACCTTACTTAATCGACTCAGGAGGGTCGATTTCATGAAGATGCGCAGTAAAAATCAGTTTTTTTTTCAATAAGTCATACTGCATATGGCTTATATATATATATATATATATATATAACTAGTACAAAGGAAAGCCGGGAAGGCAATTTAAGGTAAATTTTGGACAAATGAAGGAGAAAAAAGGATAACTTACAGCTTACTAACGCACTAGATCACACATTTTCACATGTACACACAAAAAGTCACTAAATTTCCTGTATTGACACTTTTGCAAGTAAAGAGGAAGACAGCTCACTCCTCCTCCCTGGACATTGAATGAAACTAATCCAGAAACTTCAGCTAAAAAACAAATTTCAGATCATAAACTGTCCTATCAGCGTCTTCCTTGATTTCGTCAATACAATCTTTTTGGAACCATGACAACCAGATAGGTTTATTTCTTGAAAAGCCATCAAAATGTAAATATTCTCCGAAACCCATAGACAATAATAATAAATTTAAGTTCTCCATAGATTTTTCTCCAGAAGAGTTGGTAGTTGTCTGTTCTATAACCAATTCCTTTTCAACCGAATGAGATTGCTTATCATTTGTACCCATGACTTTAGTATCCAATTTATCTTGCGCAACTTCTGAAACTGATAATTGATCCTTACCAGTATATGTTCCCATCTGTGGAGCTAATCTCCTCAACTTTATCTCTCTTACAATTATCCGTTATCCAACTCTGCAACTCCAATTGCTTCTTTGATAGACCATTTATTTGTTCCTGTAACTTTATTACCAACTGGTTGAAAACGGTTGCATTATCAACATGTTCATTAATGTCCGGATTTGTTTTTGATTGAGTGTGAGAAAATTTGTTGTATGACATAGGCAAATGCATTTTCCTATTAGCACCCTGTAAAAAGTCTTTATTAGTGTAACTTCTTTCCCAAGATCGTCCTTGATTTGATACCCGTGAATATCTACCTTGATCAACCAATCTATTAGAAAATAGCTTAGTTCGCCACTGGAAACACAGTTTGTCTAATCCGGTCCTACCCAGAATAGCATGAGGTAGGGAAAGTTTCGTTACTAACCAGATTAAATGATAGACAGGATTTTTAAACAAGCATGGTAATTCGACCATACCTATCAAAGGTATGTGCTTATTACCAATATCTTTTATATTAGGTAAACCTGTTGTTTGCGTTATACCTATCTTCATCTGATCCAAAGTGGATTTGTCGATGACGTTTTGACAAGCCCCTGTATCAATAATAGCGTCAAAAGTGATCTGATGTGCTCTCAAATTAATCGCTAACGCCGGGGATTCCGCAAGGTCAGAGTTTGTTTCAACTGAATTAATCCAAAAGTCATCAATGCCTAAACCGCACTGGACATTATTTATTGTTATCTCATCATTATCTGGTGAAACCGACTGAACTGATCTTTCATTCGCTGGTTTCTGTGTTCTCCGTGTATCATTTGTTTTTCGAGAGTCATTCATATATTGACACCTAATCTTAAAATGTCCAATCCTTCCACAACCCAAGCATTTTTGTTTGAAAGCTGGACAAGAACCTCCTTTATGATTTCGGGCACAAAATTTGCAATTAATAATTTGATCCTGACTCATCTTTGGGCTAGAACTTGGATTTCGTGAAAAACCCTTACGAGCAATTACATTAATATCTGCATGTTGTAAAGAGCCCTCTCTTAACCTATGCGAGAAAATAAAACTATCTTTCTCGATGCATTCGTGCTGCGTAGAAATCGAAATAGCCTTACCCAAATCTAAATCCTCAATCGCTAGTAACCTCTTACGCAAAGTATTGTCAGAAATACCAAATATAATCTGATCCATAATTGCTTCGTTCAAGTAATCACCGAAATTGCAACTATTTGCTAACTTCTTTAGGTGCGTAATATACTCTGAGATAGTCTGTCCTTGCTGCTGAACCGTTCTATGAAAAATGAAACGCATCGTACGAAAGTTTTGCTTTTGTTTGAAAAGTTTAAGCAACAACGTTTGAATTTCTTCAAACGGCAGATCTGGTAACAGTTTAGGACTGCAATCTTGTTGCATTCTCTCGAAAACAGAACTATCCACTGATGTTAATAGTAGTGCAGACTTTTTATCCTCTTTTACGTCGTGCACCTTGCAATGCAAAAGAAAACGTGACAAGTAGCTCTCTACATTGTCCTCCTCTCCATCAAAATGCAGATATTGTAATGTTGATAAAGCCATTGTTGATAACTTAACCTCCAAACTGAATAAACAAACTTAACCAATAAGAACGATACTTTAGTTTACATTGGAAAATCTGAAATTGCCCAAGATTACTGTAGGTTCGATGCTCACATCCGTCGTCGCCAAGTTGTTAAACTTACTAATTACCGTTGGGTTCGAATTAAGTAATGATCTGATTCTAATGGTACTGAATGCGCTAGTTTCTTTAATAAACAGAAACATAGTATTTACATTAGGTGACCGACATATGTTCATTGGTTCCTAGTTACCAAATTCACGTTTCATTATATTTGCCGTACACACGCACATCAACAACATCTCACAACATAATTAACACATAATGGTACCAATACTTCACACTTGACGATACAATTATGTGATCATTAATTAAACACTTCGTATTTCAGCAAACATCGCAAAATATCACTTATTGATCTCGGCGAACCATAAAAGAAACATAAACAAACATGATATCTGATATTAACTTTCTTTTCAAAAGTTAACAAGAGTCGAAAAGCCTTTTTGTTCAGAATGATGTGAGTTGTTACAAACTCTTAATTAGGCTGAAAGTTAGGCACTTTAAAATCTCATGACATCCAAATTGATGGAACGATTTTTGGTTCGGAATTGCACTCTCTATGATTTATATTCTATATGGTTGTTGAACTGTAAAGCACACTCTAGGTTGTTTGAATTCGAAGTTGTGACGTCAGATCCAATGATTGAAAAGGATTCTGAATGTGCTACTTAATTGATAATGTTTATGGTTGTTGTTACAAACAAATAGTGATCAGCTGTAGTTTTTCTTGATGTATGATTGTGAAGGTCATCAATAAAAAAAAAATGTGATGCAAGAAGATTGTGGATCGCTGTGCGATCACAAACGAATTGTTGTACATGTCATACAAGGGAACAACTATTACAGACTTACCAGTAAATGGAATAATTATTTTGTTTTGATGAACGTTAATAGTTGAAAATTCATAATTGGGTAAAATGTTAGTGCGGAGATACTTTTTTAGAGAAAGGAGGAGTGGATGTCATGAGTTTTTAAAGTGCCTAACTTTCTGCCTAATTAAGAGTTTGTAACAACTCACATCATTTTGAACAAAAAGGCTTTTCGACTCTTGTTAACTTTTGAAAAGAAAGTTAATATCAGATATCATGTTTGTTTATGATTCTTTTATGGTTCGCCGAGATCAATAAGTGATATTTTGCGATGTTTGCTGAAATACGAAGTGTTTAATTAATGATCACATAATTGTATCGTCAAGTGTGAAGTTCACGTGTTCACAAAGTACAAGTTTGAAGAGACAGTGGCGACACGTAGCGGACAAAACATCAAAACTGGAGAACAACTGACTGCTGTAGCGCGTAGATATCCGGAACTTGAAATAATAATAACTGTATAGCGTGTAAGTACAAGGTGGGATCGTGGATGGAAATGTGTTGAAAACGCAGAGGAAAAGGGGAGCTTATAGTTATTGAAAGTTAAGGCCAGGTTTTATTTTCGCGCTCAAACCGTGAATAAAGGCATTCTCCCACAGACGGCGTGTTGAGGTGCTGGTCGTAGGGGGTAAAATGTGGATTATGGCAACCAAAAAAGATAGATCAAAATTGGTATTGTGGGACTCGGTGTGCAATGAAACTGGGGCATCCGGTTTGTTGATAGTACAGAAGTGACGATGGTTATTAATTCGAATGTTAAGAGCACAACTTGTTTCCCCCACATAAAATGCATCACAGAACTTGCAGGTTAGGATGTATATAACATTAGGGGTGTGTCATGTACCCTTGGGATTGAGGGTGTACCGACCATTAGCAGTATTGATAGTGGTTGTGGGAGAAGTGATGAAAATGGAGCAGACCTTACATCTGGGTCTCTGGCATGTCTGGGCGCCGGTTTGGTGTGGTGGCAAGGAGGGATTCGTACGGACCAAGATGTTTCTAAGATTAGGTGGATGTTGAAAAACTAATCTAGGTTTGTTGGGGAATATTGATCTTGTATCTGGGTCAGATTGGAGAATTTGGAAATTAGAGTGTAGGATTTGTTTGACCTTGGTTAGTTTAGGATGGAACTGGGTGATTAGAGCCGGTGGGTTGTATTTTTGAGTGGGTTGATTGTGTGAGGATGCACGGCGTATCTGTTTCGTTACAAGGTTAGAAGAGTAGCCTCGGTAGACTAGAGCCTCCTGGAGGCGTTGGTTGTAAGTTTCAGTAGCAGAGGTGGTGGAATTCAGGCGTTGTCCTCTGAGGGCAAGGGAGAAAGGAATCTCTTTCTTAGTGTGGTAAGGATGGGAACTTGAGTAGTGTAAATACTGCATATGGTTGGTGGGTTTTATGTGAACGGAAGTGGCCAGAGTGTTTTTTTTAGGTGATGTCCACCTCAAGGAATGTCACTCTTGGCAGATCTATTGTAGCCAGCAATAATTCCCGTACTGAACGCATTTGAGCTCTCCTTGACTCCTTCCTTCAACCACATGTTCAAGCGCTGCCTGCCTACATACGCGACACCTACCACTTCGTAGAAATCATCCGTAAATTACCGTCTCTTCCTTCTGACATACTGCTTCGCACCATAGATGTTACTTCCTTATATACCAACATTCCTCATGCCCATGGCCTAGCGGCTATTTAATCCTTCCTTAACCAGAGACCTAAACCTCATAGCCCAACCGCAACTTTCCTTCTTAACCTGGCCAACCTAGTTCTCACATGTAACAACTTCACCTTTGACGACAAACACTACCTTCAGATCCGAGGCACAGCCATGGGTACGAGAATGGCACCTTCTTATGCTAATCTGTTTATGGGCAAACTCGAACGTGATATCCTTCTAACTCTCCCTTTGACCCCTCTACTCTGGGTAAGATTCTTGGACGATATAATGATGCTATGGACTCATGGTGAAACCAGTCTCAAGACATTCCTAGAACAACTCAACCAATTCCGTGTTGTCCAGTTCACCTGGTCCATTTCCGACAAAACAGTTACATTTCTTGACGTGGACATCACCTTAGAAAACAACGCTCGGACCACTTCCGTTCACATAAAATCCACCAACCACATGCAGTATTTACACTACTCAAGTTCCCATCCTTACCACACTAAGAAAGCGATTCCTTTCTCCCTTGCCCTCAGAGGACAACGCCTGAATTCCACCACCTCTGCTGCTGAAACTTACAACCAACGCCTCCAGGAGGCTCTAGTCAACCGAGGCTACCCTTCTAACCTTGTAACCAAACAGATCCTCACACAATCAACCCACTCAAAAATACAACCCACCGGTTCTAATCACCCAGTTCCATCCTAAACTAACCAAGGTCAAACAAATCCTACACACTAATTTCCACATTCTCCAATCTGACCCAGATACAAGATCAATATTCCCCAACAAACCTAGATTAGTTTTTCAACATCCACCTAATCTTAGAAACATCTTGGTCCGTACGAATCCATCCTTGCCACCACACCAAACCGGCGCCCAGACATGCCAGAGATCCACATGTAGGGTCTGCTCCATTTTCATCACTTCTCCCACAATCACTATCAATACTGCTAATGGTCGGTACACCCTCAATCCCAAGGGTACATGCCACACCCCTAATGTTATATACATCCTAACCTGCAAGTTCTGTGACCTTTTATGTGGGGGAAACAAGTTGTGCTCTTAACATTCGAATTAATAACCATCGTCACTTCTGTACTATCAACAAACCGGATGCCCCAGTTTCATTGCACACCGAGTCCCACAATACCAATTTTGATCTATCTTTCTTGGTTGCCATAATCCACATTTTACCCCCTACGACCAGCACCTCAACACGCCGTCTGTGGGGGAATGCCTTTATTCACGGTTTGAGCGCGAAAATAAAGCCTGGCCTTAACCTTCAATAACTCTAGGCTGCCCTTTTCCTCTGCATTTTCAACACATTTCGACCCACGATCCCACCTTGTACTTACACGGTATACATTTATTATTATTTCAAGTTCCGGATATCTATGCGCTACAGCAGTCAGTTGTTCTCCAGTTTTGATGTTGTCCGCTACGTGTTGCCACTGTCTCTTCAAACTTGTACTTTGTGAACACGTGAACTTCGCTCTCTTCCTCTTTACTTGCAAAAGTGTGACTACACGAAATATAGTGACTTTTTTTATGTGTACATGTGAATATGTGTGATCTAATGCGAAAGTAAGCTGTATTATCCTTTTTTCTGCTTCATTTGTCTTAAATTTACCTTTATATATATTTTTTTTAAAAAAGCTATTTTTAGCGGTAAAACATGAATCAGTACGGTAATATCCTAATCAGTTTTTGGTGTCCTGAAAAATCAACTGATAACTAAAACAAGCGTAACGAGAGCTGGAAAGTGAGCATGAAAAAGTAATGTTATATTATACGCCTAACATTGCAATCTTTGTACTTTGTAGTGTTGGTAATGTGTCTGTTTTGTAAGTATTTCACTATAATTAGTGTATCTTTTTTAAGCAGTGAAGGTTTTGCTTTTATTTAATACTGTAGGTTGTTTTATACCTTTATTTCTGTATAATTGAAAAAGGTTTTAAGTGTGTATATTGGTAAAGAAATCGCCTTTATTTAGTATATTTCTTAAGCTCAAAATGTTTCGAATTTAAGATAGCATAATGGATGATAACATGCACTTTTTGTGTTTATAATCGCCTTATCATTGGACGATTTGGAACCAATAAGGATAAAAACTCATGTTGGATGTAAGCTTGTAATGACGATAGTTCCGTGAATTATTGATGAATTTTGACGACAGTGTGTTTCGTCTGTTAACTTATTTATACTGTAGGAGACCAGCCTTCCTAGGCGTTGTTCAGATTGAATTAAATGTATGTACTTCAGGGATGTTTAGCCCAGGCTGAGATATGATAGAAGGGAGGATGTACGAAGTCTGTCAGGACCTAGTTTGAAGGTACCATTCCAACATTAGGCAAGCGTGACCGAGGCAATACTCCAGAAAAACCTATCAGGATGTCTGACCACTGGATGCGAACCCAAGATCTTTCGAATGCGTAGCCAAGCTCAATCAACTGTTCGGTAATCGCTTTATATGTTAAGATTATCCATACACAATTCTGAGGTAGTTACAGAAGTTAAAGCACAGTTCCCCTTACTTTAAACAGTATTAATTTATCATATTTACTGACATTTCTGTGCAAAGAAGTTACCTTTGTAAAAAAGCAAATAAAATTAAAGAAAATAAAATAAAAAAGGTACTTACGTACTGAACAGCCGATGATTTTCATTGTTATTTTAACGTAATTAGGATTCATTATTAATTTAGTTAACGCAATTAACTTAATTTACGTAGGTATTAAACTATTATATAAAATTGATAAGAATATTCCTAGATTTGTTTTCTGCCTCGAAAATAATCCTAGAGCCATGCATTTTCCTTTAAACGTTCATGTAATGCTATGAGTTTACTGGATGTTGATAACTTGCTACGTAGGGATAAAATGAAAAGTCATTCAGTGTGTGTCTCTCTCTCTCGCTCGCTCGCTCTTTCTCTCTCTCTTTTTCTCTTTCTCTTTTTTTCTTGCTTTCTTTCTTTCGTTTTAAAAAAATTAAAGTGGTTACTAAAGAAATAGTCTTCTCCATTTATAGGTATATGCATGGGGAGATAATGATCACGGTCAACAGGGAAATGGAACTACTGTCGTAAATCGCAAACCAGCTCTGGTTCAAGGCTTGGAAGGAGTTCGAGTAAATAGAGTAGCCTGTGGTTCATCTCATTCCGTAGCGTGGACTACAATCGAGTGCCATAGTTCAAATATGCATGAACCGGTTTTGTTTAATGTACCAAAGGATGCTTTAGGAGCTTCAACTATTGGTAAGAAGGTTGTAGCGTTGTATTGAATTTATGTATTATTGTAAGATAATTCAACTTTTACATCATAACTTTTAATTTCAAATCAACTTCTTCTACAAGTTTTCGCAAACCTTAGAAGCGAAGCAAGCCCGGGAATAGATTTGATGATGGAAAGTCACAGGGGGTGTTCAAAAACAGTTAAAAGTCTGGGAATTTTTTTCCGTCCCACTTCGATAATGCTTTTAACAAAGATGAGAGAAATTGTTTCCAGAACGTCATAAAATCAGATTATGAAATCGAAAGAAGACAGGAAAATCTTGAATAAAGTGTCCAGTTAAAGGAGAATGGATCTCTGAGAAGATAAGATGTTTGTAAGAAATACTGAACTAGAGCATTATTAGATACTGACTGTCATTGCATGAGACACGTCTTCGTGCTTTTTAATAATAAAAGATACCATATTATTATTATTGTATTGTATTCTGAATCACCTAACAAATTTGTAATTTTTCATAGCATCAGAAGTTTTATCTGTTTACGTGCATAATAATTACACTTTTCAGTGCTGGTACACAGAGTCCTGCTAATCAAGTATAAAGAAAGAAAAGAAATTGTTACTAGCCAAAAAAGTGATGTATGCTAGCTCAGTTGTGTTGTTAACATCACTGTTGTTTGTGGCAAAGTGAATTGTTGCCTTTTCTGTATATTCAGCGAAAAACGTCTGAATATCAAAGAGTATGTTCGGCGGTTATGTGGTGATAGTAGAGGGCGCACAATTATAAATGAAATATTGTTTTCTCAAAACGACAATGTTGATAGTCATGGAAGGTCAGGAGAAAATCGGAGAATTTGTGTTTATTTATTATGTGGTAACTTTTTTTTTCTTCCCAGAATTATTGGTGTATGTTTTTGTTCATTTAAGATGAAGGTATAATGGGTGATTCCAAATTTGTGTCAGAAAATGTAATCTGGAAAATTTGTCGTTTTCGAGAAAATATGTTCAAAATTCGAGTCTCATCAAGTTATTACGATTTCTCAATAAATCGTAAATAATACAGAAAAGTTAGTGTGTTTTTAGATGTCTATATTTATTAACAGAACAGACTTAACAAACTACAATTTGGTGTCATTGAATTAGTAGTGTTACAAACTTTAGATAAAGGATCATTTTTAGTGCCATTCCGATGGTTTATTGGTGATGATAAACAACATATGTGAAGGATAGATAGAATGCAATGTTGCAAATTATAGACAATACATGAGATTGAAAGCTCTAAACAAATCGATGCTCTGCATTTTACCACGAAAGTAGTCATTTTCAGTCGTACGTGTTCATGAACATTTTGTTCTTTTTGGTATGGATAATCATCATATGAAGTTTATCATCCCATTTCCTGACCTGTATCCTAACTCGATCGACATGCAATGTAAGTTCAAACAATAACTGTTAGTTTAAATAGTACATCTTGATACAGACTTTGTGTGCTTATTCTCCACGTGAAAAGGAGAACAAGTTCGTATACATATATGGCCAAAAGTTACCGGCTTTCGAGATATAATGCAAAATATAAATTTATTTATGGAGATATCACAGTCCTCCGTGGCCTAGTTGGTAGCGCGCTCGACTTCTGTTCGAGCGGTCCTGGGGTCGATTCTCAGTGGGGCCTCGAAATTTCAGTGTTGACCCAGCATCAATAAAACAACTGGGGAGCTCTTCGATTAAAAGAAGTAGTGGACTGTGGTCAAGAAAGTCAGGCACACGTTTACGAAGAGGCATTACGCTGACCACGTAGCCCTCTACTTGAACGTAATACATCCGTCTGACAGGCCAGGGCCCTTCAGGGGCTGTCACGCCACCCAGTTTAGTTTAGGGAGATGTAAATTCATGCAAAATATAAATTCATTTATCACACTTCACTTCGTGTATCGTACACAGTTTACAACACTGGATTTTGTTCCTCACAGATGTTATTTATTATCTCGATTAGATACTAAATGTATAAGAAGAGTTTCAGTGATATGCCGAACATTTTATAATTTTAATTCTGTACGTCTCATAATAGTTCGATTCGTACTTTTTTCCAGAGATATTCTGTAGTTGGTCCTTACTTATTTTTACAATTTTTAATTTGCATCGTTTTAGTTTTGAACGGATGCACCGAAACATTGGCACTTTGGCGGCGTCGCGTACGGACTCTTTGTCTATGAAACTGTAACGATGTAGCAAAAATTTAATATTTACAACTCAATAAATTGTCCCGTAAGACATGCTTCCATACATTCTGCCGATAATTACCGAAGTATATTTTACATTCTCATAACTTTCCTTTTTCTTGATCAATTAATGGCGTGCGGGGTAGCTTTTGAATGTTCTTGTTAGTAAAGGATTACTTAAAGTACATATTAATTTCACAGGTCTGGCGGGTAAACACTCAGAGGATCAGTCAGCGCAGTCACAGTCATCCAACTTATCCTCATCGAAGTCATCTCGTAATTCTTTAGCTCGAGTGATATTGTCGTTGGAAAATAACTGTTTAAAACAGCAAGCTTTGCAGTATGTGCTGAATGCTCTTCAGATATTATTTGCAAGAGATGCAGTAGTTGCTGCTCTTTCTTGTCATTCTGATGTTACGGGTATATCACAGCCAGGTATGTTGTATTTTGTTCATTAGTTTTCGATCATATTACAGTTATTTCTTACTGGACATTGTTATATATTTATGTAACAACGGAAGACAACGTACAATATGTTTTCTGCATGTGTAGTATGTTTTAATGTACAGTGTTTTAAGGTCGACATATGATATGTAAGAATTCATTTTCCGGTCTCTAGAATTTCGAATGTGACCTATCTTGGAATTGAAGAATATTTTTGATTTGACAGTTTACCTTTTCCTTTGAACGTTATCAGAAGAGTTTGAAGAAATCAGCTACTAATTTTGTTATACACAATTGGATAGTTGTAAAAGAAAAGTATCAGGACGCTTGATTCACAGATGCTTTGTATTGTACTCGTATTTAGAAAAGTACAAATGTGCGTTTATCTTGTAGTATAGTAACATTTTGTCAATTTCGAAAGCACCTTTCTGTTCGGCATGCATTGATTAATTAGCAGTCTCATATCGCAGGTAGAAAAAAAAATAGCACATATTTATAGGTATATATTTTTTTAATCCAACCTTTGTAATAGGAGCTCAATATCTGATTGTGATTAGCTGATCCGTCCAATTTACTGCGAAGATCGCAAGTCACAAGAAGGCAGTGACGTCGATTTATTTTTCTTACTAGCTTCTTTTGTCTTTTGCTCTGCATAGTATTAAAACAAACAGCAGATATTGTTGTTAACTTTTCTTTTTTTGTATGCAAAATGTTCTTTTAATTACACTAGTTAACAAGGTTTTTGTAACATGAGAGAAAGCACCTGATCTTAAAGAAACTTTTTGCGCTGAATTTGAATATGCATTCAGTTTTTCTCTATGACGTACAGTTTTCCCGCGACAGATGGATTTTGGGGGAAATTCCCTCAAAACTGTCCCTTTTTCACATATTTTATACCCCTAGCTCTTGTCCCCTTACGCATAATAACACAGAATTCTCTTAGTCCTGGAGCAACAGGATCTTCCGATTGAGATATATGAGGAAAAAGGGTCAAGACCGGATGGATGGGGTGGAGGAGGTACCACCAGGAGCACCAACAGACAGCATGGAAGAGAGAGAGGCAGGGATTCCCCAGAAGAGGAAGCAAACAAAAGACTTAAAGAGCAAGAAGCAATAACAGAATATCAAGTTAAAATTGCATACTTAGAAGGAAGGATCGAAGAGTTAGTAAAGAATAATACAAAACTGGAAAAAGAAAGTGAAAGACTTAGATAAAAAGAACTACAATTAGTGAAATGGCAAACAAAAGTAGAGGAAAGGAAATTGATCAATTAGACAGGAAAATTAATGAAGAAAGAAAACATACAATAGTTGGGACAGTTAGAATAAAGGAATTAGAAGTCACAAATAAATGCATTGAAGAAAGTAAGTTCGAAATAGAAGAAAAAATGAGGAAACTGGAAGAGGAAATCAAACCGCTAAACAGAGAAAACGGAGCTCTACAAAAAGAAGCAGAAAAAGAAGCCAGACCTGCAATACCATCCTTTGCTGATGTGCTTAAAAAGAAAGAGGAGAAAATTCCTGAGAAAACGAAACTTATAGAAAAAAACAAAAGAGGAATTAAACCTACCATCATAATCAAACCAAAAACCGGAGAAACTATCAAAGATATTAGAATGCGCCTCACTCGAACAATAACTAGAAACGACAAAATAAACTTCCAGATGGTACAGGGGAAAACAGCCTTAATATTGCAAATGGCCTCGAAAGAGGATGAGGAAAAACTGGCTAACCATCCTGAGATCGGGAAGAACTTTGACGTAGCAAATAGGAAAGAAAATAAAAATCCTTTAATGATAATTTATGGAATTCCAACTGAGATGGAGGAGAAAGAAGTACTTGAAGAACTTATAGAAAGGAACATGGGAAATATAAATGAAGAGCAAAAACAACTAGTGAAACCAAGATTTAGAACGGGACCCAAAGGAAAAGTCCAATACCATCTGGTCTTTGAAGTGCCCCGTTCGGTGAGAGAAATGTTACTCAGAAATTCCAGAGTATACATAGGATATGAAGCCACGAATGTTAAGACTACCTCGTGGTACCCACGTGCATGAATTGTCAGGATATCGGTCACGTAGCTAAATATTGTAAGAGAGATAACAGATGCGGCCACTGCGGGGAAAAGGGACACAAAAAACAAGATTGCAAAAACAAAAACAAAGAAAAAGTATGCGTGCCTTGCTTCATTAGAGATAGGAAGTGTGGGGTGAAAAATTATCAGGAATGCACACAGTATAAACAACAGCTGCAAAGGACCATTAGTCAATTTGATTATGAACCTTGAAGAGATTGAAATGCCTCATGAGGAATTCCCCAAAAGAAAGAAGAAACCCCCATGCAAGATTAAAAGAAGTCTTGATAGACTAAAAGAGTTCAGTAACAACAAGAAAATTCAAATCTTTTATGACTGGATAAAGAATAGTAAAGCACAAGAAACTGACGAATATTTTAAAACCAAATTAGGGCATATATCATTTGATAACAAAAATCAGTTAATCGTTCATTTCATTAACCCAAATCTTGCAACCTTTCCCAAGGGCTTCGCGCAAATGGTAGCTCCGTCACATAAAAATTTCTGCTTGGAGGATATGGAATATCTCGAGATCGAAATTAAGGAGGATCAATACCTAGAAATATACTACAGCGAAAATACTTTTGGTTGTGGTATAATACATATTAAGTCATCGACTGAGGAGTTTCTTAAGGATTTGGGGCTCCTGTTGGACCTTCTTTCTACATGCAACCTTGGAAAACGGAAGGTACTAACAATACCCAGTATCCCTGGCTTAGATGGGCTTATGGAGGACATCTTCCTTAGACGTCCTGTAGCTATTTAAAAACTGGAAAAATAAAATTAATAGCGTAGGCTTTCACATGAAAATTACAGATAATCAACTATTCAGGACTATAGAAAAGAACATACAGCAACTGAAGGAAGAAATGCAGATGTAGAAATGAGGGAACAACTAAAACAAGAAAGTATTAAAGGGAACCTAGAAGCAGAGAAACAGCAAAAGGAGGCAGGGAGGGGAGCAGGAGAAACCGATTCGGGGGACGAATCAATCGATGACGAAGGAGATAAATCAAAAGAACATAAAACCAAAAAGCGAAAGAGAAGCGGATGGAGGACCTGGATACCAAGGTTCTACAGAAGAAAGAAGATTGATTACACCGGCGGTCCCATCCCGATGGATGTGGAAAAAATGAATGAAAGAGATGCTAATGTAATAAGTGTGAATGGGAGTATAAATAAAAATGAACAAAATGAAACGAAGGAAGTGCTGACGAAGAAACCCAAATTTGATACAATAAATTTTTATAATACCATGCAACTGGATTACAACCTGTCCAGAATGGAGGAACCTAACATCCTGACAGCCGCTATGAGGATAATAGTTCGAAACATACACCCACACGGAAAAGCAATAACGTTTCCTATCATTGAGGAAGTCGACAGGATTAACCTCAGAGCGAACGGAATTACAACAGACCCCAAAGATCTGTTGGAGTTGATTGACAGGGTCTTCGAAAGAAGAGAGGAAGATTTCCAGTTAACCAACGTATACAGGCAATTCGTGATGGCATACGGCCGGATTGCCTTCAACCCAGCTGAAAAATTTCCGGCATGCTACGACTAGAAAAGACAACCTTAAAACATCTGAGATGAGAATACTTCAGCTCAACGCGGACAGATCTAAACATGCCTGTGGCAAGCTGAGATGCTTATGCGAGAAGGAAAATGTAGACGTGGCGTGCATCCAGGAACCATATACGTACAGAGGAAAATTACTTAGTATGCCGGTCCATGCCAGAACGGTTTTGCCGGTAGAAGAAAATCCAATGGTTGCGTCGGTTATCTTCAGCAAGGAGCTCGAGGTACTGGTGCATACGGACTTTTGTGACAGGTGGGTTCAGTGCATGGAGATAATGTATAAAAAGAATAAATTAATACTAGTAAATATTTACTGCCAGTTCTTCCTCCCAAGTGACATATTTATACATAAACTGGATGACATATTGAATAAATTTGTAGATGTTGATATATTAATTGTGAGAGACGTCAATGCTAAGTCTCCGCTGTGGCACTGCCCCAGAACAGATGAAAACGGAGAGAAGTTTGAGGATCTTATCAATCAAAATAATTTAACCATCCAAAATATCGATGGCCAACCTCCAACATTTAGGGGTAGGGCCGGGGCGGAGTCTAATATTGATGTAACATTAACCAGAGGAAACATAAGTAGAAAAATAAATAATTGGACTGTACTGGAGGATGAAACTGTAAATGCTCATAATGCCATAAAATTTGATATAACAGAAATAACAGATCAAAAAGATGATGATAAGGATGAAACCAGGCTGAAATATAATATAAAGAAATTAAACTGGAAAAAATTTAACCAAAACCTAAAGCTACCACAGATTGAGAAAGGAGATAATTTACACCACTTAGCAACTGAAATAGAAAAAGCCACGTTAAAAGCCGTATAAGCAATAACCTCTAAAAAAAACTGAAGAAAAGAAGAACAGAAAGTACTTTTGGCCAGCTAACGTAGAAAAATTAAAACGTAAAACGAAAGCAGCAAGGAAAAGCTACCGAGCAGCTGGAGACTACTTCTTAAGACAAAGAAGACTAAAGGCATACAGAGAAATAAAAAGGCAATACGAAATTGAAATTAAAGAAAACAAAAAGAAAACTTGGAACATATTTGTAGAAGAAAATCTAAGTATAGATCCATGGGGGCTACCGTATAAAATCATTATGAATAAAATTAAAATAAAAAGCATACAAAATACATTAAAAAACGAAGGACATCAAACAAATTCATGGAAAGACACAACAGAGCTCTTACTAAGAAAACTGTTTCCAGATGATAAACAGGAGGAGGATAACGAAGAAAATAAAATAACAAGGATAAACGCTAAAGTAAAACCAACCATTAATCAAAACAAACAAGAAGAACAGGAAATCAATAACGAATTAATAGATAACTTCATAAAAAACCTTAAAAACGGTAAAGCCCCCGGACCCGATAATTTAAAAAAATGAAATATATAAAAATAAAGAAATCTGGACCCCATATTGTACACGATTGTTCCAAGAGTGCCTACAACAAGGAATATTCCCAGACCCCTGGAAGAAAGCAAGGTTGGTAATGCTCCTAAAAGGGGAAGACAAAGATCGATCGGACCCCAAATCGTATCGCCCGATATGCTTATTAAACATAATTGGAAAAATATTCGAAAAGGTAATAGCGCAAAAAATAAACGAAAAAAGACCAAACATAGAAAATTGCAAGTTACAATACGGGTTTAGGAAAAAGAAATCAACTGAAAATGCGGTGAATGAAATCTGTGACAAAATCAATGAACTAAAAACACAGGACTGCAGATACGTGATGGGAATCTTCTTCGATATAACAGGGGCTTTTGACAATCTGTGGTGGCCAGCCTTACTACAAGAATTAAAATTACTAAACTTACATCCACGTCTTTGGGACACAATAAATAATTATTTCATAAACAGGAGGGTGGAAACAGGAACGGCAGATGGCATAGTGGGCAAGGTTCCGACCAGGGGATGCTTTCAAGGGTCGGTATTAGGCCCGATTTTCTGGGATATAGCCTTTCAGCCGTGTCTAGTGATGTTAGACGGCATGCAAGAGGTAGAACTCGTGGTGGGCTACGCTGATGATCTGGCCGTGGTCCTGAATGGCAATAGTCGAGCTGACTTACAAAACAGAGCAAATAAAATAGTAACGGAAATGACATCGTGGTGCAACAACATCAAACTTACTATTTCCGGAGAAGAAACTAAATATATGTTATTTAAAGACAACTAAATACACTGAGAGGCCTATAATTAAGATAAATGATAAATCCATAAAACGTGAGCAAAATTTCAAATACCTAGGAGTGACACTAGACGAAAAATTAAATTTTAGAGAGCATACCAAAATTCAGAAAAATAAGACAAAAATAACACACAAAATAATTAATATAGCATCGAATGAATTAAAAATACCAGCTAAACTAATTAAAACATACCACGATGTCATTATAAGATCAATAATGGGCATGTGTCTGGTGCCACCGAATGACGGACGTCAGACAAGCGCAAACTGTAAACAGAGCACAGAGGCAGATATTACTAAGATTGTCTGGTGCCTTTAGAACAACTCCTGTAGAGGCGCTGCAGATTGGAGCCACGACTCCGCCGATGCATCTACAAGTTATGCAACTAGGGGCCATGTACTGGTTAAAAAAGGAAAATATGTTCAGAGTGACTAAAATTCTAAATACACCAGCTCATAACAAACAAGAAGTTATACAGGAAATAACCAGTGCATGGCAAACATTTTGGAACAACAGCACGAAGGCACCATACTGCCGGACGTGGCTGAGAGGGCAGAGCTGAATATTGAGTGGACTTCTTCACTTCCTAACGGGACATGGCCCTTACAAGGAAAAATTAAAACAATTTAACTTGGTAGAGGACAACATATGCTACGAATGTGGGGTGGTCTCAACTCCTGAACATATCGTCCTAAGATGCAACGCGACGCAACATCTGGTTAGAGAAGAAAGGGAGCAGCTTGAGGGGATGGAGGTCGCAGATGCTCTGAGAAGCTTGGAGCGTGCGGTCGTCCTTGGAGAGCTCGCTCAAAAAGTTTCCTTATATTATAAAAAAAAAGTTCGTTATGGGGAGGAGGGCGGCCAGGCCCGTAAATAGAATAAAATATATATATATAAAAAATACATAAGTTATAACCAATGTGAAAGAAACCTATTTTAAATAACTCTAAATTCACAATTGTGCCGTGGAGGTGAAGTAATACCAAAAGAAGATTAATGGATAGCCAAGAATAATAATAATAAAAATAAAAACAGTGACCCGAACTGAATCGAATACGAATCCGAAAACCGTGAAAAAACAAAGAATAAATGAAAATGTGTGTGTGCTTGTGATAGTGTTGGAACACTAGCACTTTCTAATCGAGTGCATGCTGTAGGAATACATGTAGCAATGGACACCGCACTATTTTCTGTCTATTTCTTTTGTGTGGTGATGGTATTTAATAGTGGACATATAATAATGGATATAACTAGTTTACAGTGACGAATATTAAGATGCAGTCGTCAAGGAATTCCGGACGACGTCGCATGCGGTAATGAACACCATATTGTATTTAGTGTGGATATTTGGAAGGGCCTAAGCAGGAACAAGTTTAAAACTCCAACTAAAAGCGGACACCGTTAAACAACTGGAGAACAAACTGAACTAATTATCTTTTATTTCTTTTCAGTTGTTCCTGCTTTACAACGAGAGTCACCTGTCTTGTGTTGTCCTGTGATGTTATATGTGTTAAATGTTGTATGTTTTTATAAATAAAGTAATTACATTCCTTTTTTGCAAATTCCCTCCCAGTCATGTTCCAACATGAAGGAACAAAGGCCAGGATTACATTCTGGACGCCTGGCCAAAGTTAGCCCCACACCACCTCAAGTCAAAGTACGAGAGGAACACAAGAGATTCTCGGAATGCTGGAACACCGGTAATCCGACAATCTTTAGGGACAGCCTGTCCCAAACTAAGGAGGGCGAACAGCTACCCGTGACGTGCGCCCCTGAAAGTGCGCAACTTAGTTTGTTGCTAAGAAGGCAAAGAGACAGGGGTGGAGGGTGGGTCCCCCTAAAAAAAAATAAAAAAAATAAACCTTGATTGATACTTAATAAAGCCTCCAAGTTTCATAACAATCGCATTATTCTTTCTAGAGAAATAAATACATCTGTATATATACTGTGTGTACTGTTTATTGCACCACATAATATTGCTTTCAAATCTCTTGAATTTGGGGAAAAATATTTGCTTTATTACCACAAACAAAGACATGAACATGACTGTTTACAATATTCAACAATACACTTCTATCACTCTCTGCAGAATTAGAAACGTAAACCTTAAGAAATAATGTATAAAAATGGAAAGTACTTCCAATGTATCTTCGTTAATACGTACGGCCTATGTATATCCCAATACATATACCAGGGTGAGTCATATGTTCGTAGCGTTGGGTGGCCGCGCCCACTCGATGCCGGAAAACCATGTGCAACGTGAAGGTAGTGATAGCAGAAAGTGTGTCACGTGTCTGTCTGATCACAGCGCTAACGGTGTGTAGGGGGAACTACGCGTTCAATACACAGTTGGCAGGACAATGGCTGAGGAGAAACTTGTGTCGTGTGTTTCTGCGCCATTACTGGGAAAAGGGGTTGAATGCAGCAGCAGCAGCCAAGGAAATTAGTGCCGTAGAAGGTGAAGGTACTGTCCACCCGTCCACAGCTAGAAAGTGGTTTCAACGTTTTCGGTCTGGTGACACCAGTCTCGATGACAAGCCCAAGAGTGGACGCCCTGTGACAACGGATATCGATGCCTCCCGCTCAAGCTCAACAACGTGTGACTGTGTGTGAAGAGCTGCTTCGAAACCCAACTGACGACAGGTTTTGGCGGCGGATCATCACGAATGATGAAAAGTGGATCTTTCTTCGTTATCCTGACACCGGGAAACAATGGCTTCGACCAGGTACCGAGGCACAGCCAGTGGTTCAAAGAGGGCGGTTTGAAGAGAAGACAATGCTGTGTGTGTGGTGGAATTTCGAAAGTCCGGTGCACTGGGAGCTCGTTCCACATGGTCGTTCCGTAGATGGGACATTGTATGCTGAACAGCTGCAACGGGTATACGACATTGTGCGCCGTCGTTATCCAGCACTGGTGAACCGAAAACGACTGCTCGTCCAATTTGACAACGCTCCATGCCACATGTCAAGAAGAGTCCGCCAGCACCTTGCGGACATAAATGGCGTGGACATTTTACCACCACCCCGTACAGTCCCGACCTTACGCCATCTGATTTTCATCTTTTTCGTTCCATGGCACACTTCCTGCGGGCAGACAATTCTGTTCCGTGTTTGATGTGACAACTGGCATTACTGAGTTCTTTGCTTCAAAGCCTGCAGCCTGGTATCGTCAGGGGCTTGTGTCACTGGTGGAACGTTGGAGAAGGACCATACGGTGTGATGGGATGTACTTCGCCGCTTCTGTGGTACAGGGGGAGGCGGGTGCTGCACATTATCCATGAAAACACTACGAACATGTGACTCACCCTGGTAAATACAATTATCCAACTTCTTTCCGTTTTCTTCATTAAATTGTTATCAAATGTAATAGCGTGCAAGAGAAAGAAATAATGAAATACAGACTCATTGTTGACAACAATGAACAAATACAGTCTCAATTTTCCCCTCTCCTTTGCCTCCGTCCCTTTCTTTCTTGTGTTCTTGACAAGTTTTGTACATTTCTATATTGAAGTGTGATTTATCCACTTTCTAAGTTGTCTTTGCTGCCAAAAGTGATTTCGTGTTTAATCTTAACGGCATTATACCCAGACAAGACCAAAAGTGCGGTTTGCGATCAGTACAATGGCGACAAGAGGACGGCGTTCGTGCTTTAACTCACCAAATAGTTTTTGTTATGTGTGTGGCCAGTTTGTAGTTAAGGGACAGTGTAGATCCATTACGCCATCGGTGAAACTAGCATATAATAAATATTTCGGATATCGTGTGGGAGACCAAGACAAAACTTGGGCACCCCACATCACTTGTGTGTCGTGCTACGTCACTTTACTTGAATGGGCCAAAGGAAAACGGGGATTCATGAAAATTGCTGTACCAATGGTGTGGAGAGAACCCACAAACCATGTGGATGATTATTATTTTTATCCCACAGTAGTTAAGGGACATTCTAAAAGAAGCAAATGCATAAGAAGTTACCCCAACGTTAAATCCGCAATTAGACCTGTTCCGCACGGAAATGAGCTTCCATTTCTCGAGCCATCTTCCAACTGGGAAGAGATATGCCCAGAAGAGTCTGCTGATGAACCAGCGAGATCAACATCTACATCCACGGATCCAGCGTTCGCCCCTGACAATGTTCGCTAGCCACATCTCATCCGGCAAAGTGAACTTAATGTCCTAGTGCGTGATTTACACCTGACAAAACAAGAGGTGAAGTTCTGGGATCAAGGCTTCAGCAGTGGAACTTATTGTCTGTTGAAACTAAAATATCACTGTACAGGAAAAGACATGTGCAATTTTCGAGTTATTTCTCAATGCAAGATAATGTGTGCGTATGTACGGATATTAATGGCTTGATGGAAGAGCTTGGAATTCCTTACGTTCCAGAAGAGTGGAGGTTATTTATCGATGTTTCAAAGGTCAGCCTTAAAGCTGTCCTTTTAAATAATGGAAATCGGAAACCTTCCATACCACTTGCGCACTCAGTGACGATTAAGGAATCCTATGACACCATGTCAACTTTAATAAATCTCATAAATTACAAGGACTGTTGTTGGCAAATATGTTGTGATCTAAAGGTAGTTGGTATTTTATTAGGACTGCAGTGCGGTTACACGAAATACCAATGCTTTTTATGTTTATGGGATAGCCGAGCTGATGACAAGCATTATGAAGTGAAGGACTGGGAACCTAGAGTGAATTACGCACCTGGAGAATGCAACGTCAAATATGATCCTTTGGTAGATCATAATAAGATAATACTGCCACACATTTCGTATAAAGTTAGGACTTATGAAGAGCTTTGTCAAAGCCATGGACACAACTGGTGAAGGTTTCAAGTATTTGCGAGATAAGTTTCCTAACCTGAGTGATGCTAAGATTTCAGCGGGAGTGGTTGTTGGTCCCCAGATTAGGAAACTAATGCTTGATGATAACTTTGGCAGCAAGTTAAACAGTGCCGAGGTAGCTGCCTGGACAGCATTTAAGTGTGTTGTGCGCAACTTTTTGGCCAATAACAAAGCGGAGAATTACAGTGAAATCGTACAGGATATGCTATAGAAATACAAAGAGTTGGGTTGTAGGATGTCTTTAAAAATCCACTTTTTACACTTCCACCTTACCTTCTTTCCTGCTAACCTAGGTGCTGTCAGCGACGAACAGGGGGAAAGATTCCACCAAGACATAATGGCAATGGAGAAAATGTACCAGGAACGATGGGATCCTTCAATGATGGGGGATTATTTTTGGGGTCTTGTTAGAGAATGCTTATAAAAGGAAGTAGTGTATATTTTGGTAACTCAATGGAAGTTTTATACATTCTGGTAGTTTCAGTGGCTTATTCATGACATTTTTGTATTATTGTTTATTGTAAATTGTATTGTATTCTATTTTATGTCTTTGTTTGTGGTAATAAAGCAAATAGTTTTTTCCCAAATTCAAGAGATCTGAAAGCAATATTATGTGGTGCAATAAATAGTACACACAGTATACATACAAATATATTTATTTCTCTAGAAAGAATAATGCGATTGTTATGAAGTAGTTGATGAAGTATCAATCAAGGTTTACTTTGGATTAATTTCTGTGTTATTATACGTAAGGGGACAAAAGCTAGGGGTATAAAATATGAAAAATATGTGAAAAAGGGACATTTTTGAGGAAATTTCCCCAAAATCCCTCTGTCGCGGGAAAACTGTACGTGATGGAGAAAAACTGAATGCATATTCGAATTCAGCGCAAAAAGTTCCTTTAAGATTTGGTGTTTTCTCTCATGTTACAGACAGAAAGTTTAAATTTCTTGACTAGTGATATTTAGGAAGAAAAAAAAAACCCCGCTTCCACTTGCTTTCACAGAATGTTGAAATTCGAAGAAACTATATATCAATGGACTGGTATTCAACACAAATGGATTTTCTGAAAATACAAACTTCCATTACATTTACGCGGTAGTAATGATAAAAATAGACATTAAATAAGTTTGAAATCTTTGACGAATACGCAGGATGACCGGGCCTTAGAGATGTATTTTCTACATATTACTAAGATAGGTATACATCCTAAACAGATATAAAGAACAGTTTTCTAAAAAGTACCCCCATCCCTCCCTGCCCCTTCCGGATAAAAGTGTGAATTCAACGCCGATGAAAGAGTGTCCTGACCAAGCAATAGCTTCATTCTCGAACTACGCAGTCGCATTTATCGTTTTTCGCACTGGACAAAAAATCATTCTGTACATTAAGTATGATACGCTTTCTTGTTTACAATTGGAGAAAATGACTGTTCCTCCCTTGGGTATTACACCTAAAATTCAACTGAGTAAACCATTAAAGCTTGTCAATGTACCAATGTAGTATATATATTCTTGTAGGGTAGTCTTATGGGGTACGAAGCTGCATACTTGAGGGAAGGCGGTATTTTTATCTTCAAGAAAACCATTATACAACGTACTCATTCATAACCTGCATAAAAGTGTTACCTTGCCTTGTGGCATTAGTACTTTGTTTATATGACGACTTGTCCTCTTGTTACCAAATGCTGCGAATAAAGAACACTAATACATCTGCAAAATTGTTATTATCTGTAACAGACCTAGCGTACTAAAATCACATTATTTACGTCTTGATCTAGTGGTTCACCTTCTGAGAAAGTAAATTTTCTGTCCTTCACATTCAAGCATATTTGTTTGGTAAACCTATGAATGAGGATATTCCAGCATGTAACCGATTATTCCTTCTGAGTAATGTCTTAACCGTTGTAATTGCAACGACTTTTGTTGTTTTCTAAAGCTTGAGAAGCAGCGCTTGTTATACGCAAATGCAAGGATAAAATTTGAGTTCAAAATGTCTTGAAGCTAGAAATAGAACCAAAATTCAACACATCATTCAGTTTATTTCTTTCAATTCAAGCAGATCACAATCCCTTCCGTTTGAGTTCTTCTCAATAAATCGGATTTCTTTTCTCCTTGAAAGCAGAAAACACACGCAATTAGTCGTTTCTCATTACGCGTGATATCACCAACCTATCTTCACGTAGCACCACGTGAATGCTTTAAAAATAAGTCACTATACACAGCAAAAACACATACTTACAGAACTTCCAGTTCGTTCAACTATTTCCTAAATTTTAATAATGGTGTTGACAAATTTTGGAAGATAGTTTCACAAGGGAAACGTTACTGATCACATAAATTCTAAAATATTTACTTAATAAAGTTCCTAAAATTTACGGTGTTCATCTTATCTTCCTCAATACTTTAATAAAACATACCGTTTATAGAAAAATACTAGTATTTATTTTTCAGAATATTTCGCCCCACTCGCTATATCTTCCTCAGCTGTGAACTGTTTGTCCCCTCTCTTCGAAATCATTTTTTGTGAGATTTTTCAGTCATAAATAACCATTTCCGACCCACTGTTCAGCTGCAGAAGAAAGGGAAACGATATTGCCAAACTTTAAATGACAGGAATGAACTTCCCCATTTCCCTTTCTCTCTACTTAGAGACCTTTCTTATTTTTAAACAACACAGTTAGGTTTCTCTATGATTACCTGGTTCCGAGGGAGAGAGGGGCGCTTGAATTACGGCAACGGGGAACAAAGACAGAGGACACGCACACCACTAATGGGAATGTCGCGGTAGAATAAAGATAAGAAATAGTGCTTTCTTTGCAAGACGGACAAAAATGTAGTACGATTGAAAGGTAAGTTAAACATCTAAAGAAATAATTATACAAATTAACCTTTGTCACTGTTTTTCTCATCTACGGTGCAGCCTCTGTAATATATCTTTGAAAGGAAAATGTGCTATTTGTGACATCTATCGCTCTTTAAACAAAGTGATATTTGCAGGTTTACTTTTCTAATTACAGTACAGTATATTATATTAGTGATCATAACTAATTACCAATTAATAGGAATGTAACAAGTAATATGCCATTTTAAAGGTCATAAAATTGTCTACAACTTCTAATTGATTTTTTTTTCGATTTCTCACTCGTTAAAATATTATGATAAAAAATATGAATTTGCCTTGCATTAAAAGATGAAAATAACGCCAGAACCAATAATTTTATCTAAAAAATAAGGATCAACAAAATGATAGTTCGTAATTAAGGAAGAAAACAAAAAAGAATCTTTGTCATAGCTATTGCCGTTCTCGAGATATTTTGTAATACGTTACGGGGGGCAGCTCCTCCGATAAAATAGATGAGAAAAGTGAATGGTAAGAATGAAATTCTCACGTCAATTCAGATTGTACTTAAAAGAAGGAGTGTTACACGTGTTATCAGCAGTCACCCGTTCTCTGAACCATTAATATTTATATTATTATTTACATGTCCGTTTTAGACAGATTTAGACTGGGGGGAAAGAAATGTAAAATCATTTACACCTACAGAATTTTTACGGTGTGAAATGTAATACTACCATGGTAGCAAAAAAGTTCTTCATTCAACCAAAATTCAGTCAGTTGAAACAGGAAACTCATTTTTAAAGAGGAAAGCAGCACATATCGAGTTTGTTTTTATTTAATTATTAATTAAAACAGGCTGACAAGTTTATTATTAATTATAACACTTAAGTTTATTGTAAAAATACGCAACAAGTGTTACAGTTTCGATGTCCTCCCTCGAACAAAATACTGTTCATTTCTTAATAAGCATCAGAAGGCCAAGAGATTTTTCTTCCGCCAATCACTTTCCAGAAATCGTTTACTTTCCAAAACTAAACAAATTTCAACCAATCACAGTCCTTCGCTCACAGACCACACCCCGTAGTCAACTAGAACGCTATAAGCAAACTTGTAACAGCAAACTACATAAAAAGGAAACTGAATCGAGTAACAAAAAAAAAACTTTTGATAAATAAAGGCGTAATAAATAAACAAATAATTTAGAAATATAAAATAAAGTTAAATAAATAGCTAAAAATAAATAAATAATAGAAAGGAAACTTATATAAAAAAGGGGGTGGAATCTTCCGTTTCCCTGATTCTCCTCGCTTATTTCCACTTCCTAACCAATATCCTTTCCTCTTGTTTTAGTATCTCCTTCCCTTCTCAGTCTATCTCATGCGCCTCTTCCTGTACATATTTGTAAATATCATTTCTGTGTGGTTTTAGTCTGACGTCATCCTTGTGTTGTTTAATCTTGTCCTGTAATTTCTTTTTCGTCTCTCCTTTACAGGGATGTAATGCTAAATTTTTAGGTGAATATACGCTTCGCTCCTTGTAACGAAACCTTTCACTTAGTATTCCGTGTATCTACATATTTCATAAATTTTAGGTAGGTATACGGTAATGTCTAAAAAATTGAGGTGGGTATACGCCGTATACCCGCGTCTACCTCACAGTACAGGACCTCGTGGCGAAGAAGTTAGCGCGTGGTTTGGAGTTTAATTCCCACCGTGGTTTGGAACCCCTGGAAACTCACCAGCAAGCTTAGGACATTAATAACATTTCGATAAACAGCACGCTACAGTCCAGAAATATTTATGGCTCTAGATGCTTGAATGGATATCCTCGGAACTATTGTGTTATACGATCTTACATTTTATCTGACACATGTTGTATATAATAACTGACACTTTCTATACTGTATGGACCTCATAGCTGGAATGCAATATAAAAAATGACCTCGGGGTGGCCTAGAGGCTCGCACGCTCGCTTTCTGTGCGAGTGGTCACAGGTTCAATTTCCGCCGGGGTCCATTGAACGGAGTGGTAGGTCCCGTCCTTAGAAGCTCACTAGCTCGTTTAGGACATTAATAATAATTGAATCAAGTAATAAAAAAATCCAAACATTGTGACTCCACCCCTAATTTATAATAATACCTCTTATAATACGTTACCTTGTAATTCATACAAACACGAAAAAGTATGTTTAGAACTTATACAGGTATAAATGTTTTCTTTCTTTTTGTGAAGCATCATTGTCTAGTGGTTAAAGCGTTGGACTCATGTCAGCGTGGTCCCGGGTTCAATTCCCGGCTGGAGTCCCACCTTTTGGTGTCCACCCAGCGTCGTGAGACAAACTGGGGAGTCACGTGAATAAAGACATGACGGCCACACTCGGTCTAGAAAGCCGCTAATACGCTTGTTCGTGGTCAGGTGGCGCGCATTGCTGACCACACAACCGTCACTCAGGTGGACGCAGTTCCACCAACCGCGAACAGATGGCGTTGGGGCAGGCTCAGGACCTATTAGTCTGTCACGCCAGTAGTTCTTCTTCTTATTATTATGTATATTAATTTTATTTCGTACTTCGTTGATAAATATTTTACAAAGTCACATGACTGTTACCAGGGTAATTTACGGAATACCAGAAATATTTCTCGTTCTCTGTCTCTGCACTGCAATCTTGTGACCTTCGTAGCAAACAGAACGACTAGCCAATAAGAATCAGTCATTAAGTTCCTATGGCTAGACTTGAGCGTGGAAAAATACATGCATTCTTCATTCACCTAAGAATATCTGGAATTGGAACACTGCTTTTCATTTGCACAAGGTCTTCTCTCTTTCTAAGTAATGTCTGTGCAGTGCCTGTATACTACAGGAAAACAATGAAAAACGTTTTTCTGCCTGTAAAACGAGTTCTTCGACAATAGGTATTCTTCAGGAGGCATGTACAATGTACAAAGAAACTGTGGACTATACAGACACAACATAAACGTACTTTAGTTGTCGAGATCAATATAGTCTGTGTCTTCTTTTACGTTCGCCTAACAGCTTCTTTATACACAAAGGCAAACTTGCCTTTACTGTTGTCAAAAATCTTGAAACAAAAAAGTGCAAAACTCCTTACAGGAAGAACTGCGCGTGTTCCTTAAAAGCATCCAATTTACATGCCACATGGGTAAATGAAAGTGAACGCATGTACTGTAGCCACTGAACGTGTATCTTCATGGTCTATAAATAACCTGTAACATTTTCATTTTCATCAGGTGAAAGATAAAAGATCTTAGTCGTAACATGTCTGTAGTCAAGTAGATCCTTGGTTACTCTGCAATATATATAAAGTACATATAAGAGAAGGTCGGATAGGCAATATAATAGGTAGAAATTGAAGAGGGAGGAAAGGAATTGTACTTACGTAGTATCTTGACGAAAATCACGTACACAATTACACACTTTACACCATATACTATAAAGTCACAATTTTCGGCCTCTAACATTCTCAGTTGTAGAGAAAAAGAAGAAAGTTCAATGAACACACGTGCGCAATTAGAGGAGATAGACTAGGTACTTACATTATAGAATACCAAGACATGCAACGTTTCGCAAAGGTGGTTTCACATGATGGGAGAGAAAATGGACAGAGCGGACTGGTACGGAACTTGTGCTGAGGAGATGTCATGTTACCAACTGATGCTGGGTAACAGTGTGGCCGGGTTATGGAGACGGGAAAATGATGTGTCGGAGTAAACACCAAATGGAGAAGGAATTGCGGAGCTTACTAGGAGTAGGTAAGGAGTTTCGTAAAAGAATCAGAGGGAGGATAAATAATAATAAAGATGAAGGAGAAAGGGAGAACGAAGAAACAATATAGGAAAATAGAATAAAAGTACAACTAGAGACGGAACGAAGAAGAGAATGAAAGAAGAAGAAGAAAATGCGCTGCAGGGAGTTACTTGCCGTTAAGACCGGGTTCATGGTTGGCGGAAAGGATAAGAGATGTACGTCTGCTCTCATCTCTTTGATGAAACCTTTCGAGTCAGCATCCTGAAAATTCTGAACCCTGACTCACCTGCCACAGTTAGAAAGAGATGAGAGTAGCTTCTCTATCCTTTCCGCCAATCATGAACTCGGCCTCAACTGCATGTATCTCTCTGCAGCGCAGTTTCTTCTTCTTCCATTCTCTTCTACGTTCCGTCTCCAGTTGCACTTTTATTCTATTTTTCAATATTGTTTCTTTATTTTCCTCTTTTTTCCTTCATATTTTATTATTATTATTACCCCCTCTGATTCTTTACCCTCTTCTTAAGCAAGCCCCTTACCTACTCCTAGTAACCTCCACATTTCCTTCTCCTTTTGGTGTTTTCTCCTACTGATCTAATCATTTTCGCGCTTCCATAACCTGGCTACACTGTTCCCAGCATCAGTTGGCAACATGGTTTCTCCGTAGCACAAGTCCCGTACCAATCCACTCTGTCCAGTTTCTCTTCTACCGTGTGAAAATGTTCTGGAGAAACGTTACCGCTTTTCTATTGAGTTTGTGATGTTCGTCTATGCTTGTCTTGGTAGGCTATAATGTAAGTACGTTTTCTTCTACCTTTTTTACCATCTTATATATATTTAACTGAACTGTATTAAATTTTAAGGGATAATTGAATTTTAGAGTGACTGGCATATATGATTTTATTGTTTCAGGACCTTCCAAAGTATCAGTAAATATGAGCTTTAATGCTGGTAGTAATGATGGCATTGCCAGTACAGATTCTCCAGACACTCCTAGTATTGACGGAATTGAAATTGCTCAGGGAGGAGGCGAAGCACCGGCGTCTGTTGCTGAAGCAGCTGGTGCCGTTGATCTGGTATGTTTCTTGTTTTCTCTTGTGTATCAAAATGAGTAATTATGGGCATAGTATATTCATTTTTGTGTTTCTAAGTATTCTTCCGGACTTGTATGCTTGCTGTACGTAGATTAACTAAGTTCTTTAAGACGAAGAAAAATCGGAAGGGTAATTTAAGGAAAACTAAGGATCACAGAAATGAACATACTTACGCGTGATAGTTCTCGTTGTAGTTATTGTAAAAGTCACTTAGAAGGGCACACACAAAAGCACAGAAACAGTTACTAATTTTCGAACATTTAGCTTTTTATCAGGCTTGTAGAAATAAAGAACAGACACATGCACGCAGAAAAATGAACAAGGCGATAGTGACGCCACGCAGCGGATGATGCATCAATCTTGGAACACTATTGGTAAGTTTCAGAATCGTATACGGATGTGTATTTGAAAATGCTGTGTAAATGTGGGAGAAAATAAACTGATCCGGATCCGGGTTTCGGATATCGATACTGGCACATATTTAGTACTAGCTCATATTTCTACAAGTAGAAAGTAATTTATAAATATTTTTCTTGTTTAGATGACCTTCGATGGAATGGGGCTTCTTTAAGTTTTCAAGTTGTTCACATCATGACATATTATATTAAAGTTTATTTTTGCCGCGAGTGTTGCCTGAATGGACTCAATTTTCATTTGCAACTTTTCCTCATCTCATGGGTAGTGCATGGAAAAAATAATATCTCCACTCTAGTAAGGGCGCTAGTGCCCTGGAAATACAATAGTTCAATTGCGTCATTGTAGGGAATGTTATTGTCTTTGAGACTTGGTGTCCGGTAGTTGTCAGGTACGTATTTTTCTCTGTGGAATGAGGGTTGTTTGCTGGCAAAATATTTCTTACGAGTTGAGGCATTATTGTTGTTATTTTACATTTTCTAGAAATCGGGGACGAAAACAGCCTGGGACGATTGATCACCTTAGGTGTAAGTGAATATTCTCAGGCCATTGCCTTCTTTAAGTAAAATGTTTTTACTAAATGGACTACAGTTGTATAATTGCGTGCATAGGATGGATCTACCAATAATTGTGGAACATGACAGTTTTTACTTGAATACCAGTAATCGTAATTTTATGTTGTTCTGTTTTTGTTCTGTTCAACTGCTGTTGTGCCACAGTTTAAAGGTACACAAGTGTAACAAAATTTATATTTATTATTACTATCTGGGATTCAATGACTTTGTCTTGTTTGGCGGCGCTTCCCTCACTTCAGACATCCAAATGTTAGTTTTGGATATCCGGATACATTTGTATACACTGTCGTTCATATATTACGTCAGCAAAATTTTAATCATCTTAGACCCCCTGCCCTTTTGTAAGCAAGATTAAGCATATTTCCTATCCCTAATACATAGATGCCCAGCAAAATAAACAAAGCTTGAACCACCTCTCTCATGGATGCAGATGTAATACTAGAACGATCTCTGTCTGGATGCGGATATTTTGGACATTGGATCCGGATATGCAGTTCCGGATCGGAGTTTCCAATATCCGCATCCTGATCCAAGTGTCGCATATGCGGATCTTAAACCGAATTTCAGATGTCCAGATCCGAGCTTCAGAATGTGGATCCGGATCTGGCCATCCCTAGCTCAAACCGTGAATGAAGGGTCCGTCCCACAGGCGGCATGTGGAGGTGCAGGTCGTTGGGGGGCAGAAAGGTGTATTATAGCAACACGAAAAAAGGATCAAAATTACTGTTGTGTGACTAGGTGTGTAAGGAAACTGGAACATCGGGTTTGTTAATGGCGCAAAAATGGCGATAGTTATTGTTACGAATATTATAGGCTCCACCTGTTTCTCCCTCATACAAGGCATGAAAGAATGTGCAGATTAGGGTGTATATTATGTTAGAGGTGTGGCAAGTATCCTAGAATTCAAGGTATGGTGGCCACTAGTAAAATTGATAGTGACCGTGGAAGAAGTGATGAAGATGGAACAGGTCCTACGTCTGGGTCTCTTGCATTTGTGGGTGCCAGTTTGCGTTGACGGGGGGGGGGGGATTTGTATGGACCAAGATGTTTCTAAAATTAGGGGGGTGATGAAAAACGTAGTATTTTTAAACTGTTTTTCTTCTTAGCTTGTCGTATTAGTTCTTAGTACATATAAAAGCTAGAGACTAAAATCAGATTCTTTCGGACTTAACGTTCTTATTTATTAAAGGTATACGAAATATAATCTTAATTTTATTTGTTTATAATGCGAAAATTTTCTACAGAGCATGTTTTAATTCATTATTGTAATAATTAAAAAGGAATTTTAAATTTGAATTTTATTGAGGCTAAGGCCGGGATAGGAGAAAGGAAAGGATTCGGGAAGGTGTCATCCAGGGCCTATGTTGAAGGTGTCATCCCGGCATTTGCCTAGTGTGACTGAGGAAAAACCCTAGAGAAACCTCAGTCAGGATGGTCGGCCGCTGGGATCGAACAATTAAAAAGGAGTATTAGAATAAGAGAAAAAGATGTTTGCGATATTGTATCACAGTTCAGAAACATTTAGAAAATGTGAAATTATCATACCACCAATTAATACAAAGAAAAGATTAACTGGTAATCCGAGCAATGTAGGACCTCTTTCACAGTCGTGCGGAGCTCCTCACTTCGCATACGAAGTTAATTGCTCGTATGGAAACTTAGAGTCATGCGGATAGGGGCGGATGCGGAAGGTCTGTCCGCAGAGACCTATCCGCACTCCACAAGGCAGCTAATTCCATTACTTTTATGTGTGCTTTCTAATGTAGGTTAGGGCTTCCTAAAGGAATAATACGGTAGAGAATCAGAGGGAAGGGGAGAATAATAATAATAATAAAGATAAAGGGGAGAATAAAGAAACAAAATTGAAAAATAGAGTGAAAGTGCAACTAAAGACAGAAAGAAGAAAATGGAAGAAGAAAAAACTGCGCTGCAGGGAGTTACATGCAGTTGAGGCAGGGTTCATGGTTAGCTGAAAGAATAGAGATGGGCGTCTGCTCCCATCTCTTTCTAACTGTGGCAAGTGAGTCAGGGTTCAGAATTTTCAGGATGCTGACTTGAAAGGTTTCGTCAAAGGTGCAGCCGTGATAAGAAGTGTGTACAGGTATGCGGAGGTGGGGAAGTTGTGATTTGGAGGAATAGCGATGGTTGTTGATGCGGATTGGTAGAGGTATTTGGGTTTCTCCAACGTAGAAGGCGGAATATAGGTTACAGAGTAGGAGATAAATGGGTTTGGAAGATAATGCAACTGCCGGAGTGTCGGAAAGAGTATGTCTTGTGAGTGACACGATGTTCGAAGGTCAGACTGGGATAAAAAATATATAAAAATACGTATTTATCAAAGCTGAAACCCCTGGCCCGAACATAGGTGACCCGTTCCGATACTTGACCCGGTTTGGGAACTATAATGAACTGCGAATTTTATGCGTGGTATTTTTCGTACTCTAGGAGTAACACGTCCGGTCCCATTCTCTTCTGAAAGAAACACTGTTCAAACGCAAGAAAATAATTAAAAAGTCTGCTTTGCACTGCTGGTAATCAGGTCACCGGGTCACACCGGATCCCAAGCATAGACCCGGTGGCCCGGTACAAAACTTGACCCAATTGCCCCGGTGACCCGTTTCAGCTCTGATGTTTAAATTTATTTCCTTCGGCTTCTATCTAGTAAGTAAATGGAAGGACATATATGAGTACATATTTATATTTATTTGCTTCGGCTCGAAAAATAGGAAGATATGGAGGTGGGGGGAATCTGATTTCCCGTGCGTCTTGAAAAAACTTTGAACATGTTCCGAAAAGTCAGAAGGTCTAGCTACACTGGGACAATGAAAAAAGAGAAAATTGAGTGAATATTGAACTGCATGGAGTTCGCATGACTATGAAAGAGATCTTAAACAATCCGCAGCGGGACTGTGGAGTGCGGAGCTCTGCATGACTTTGAAAGGGGTCTAAAGAAAAAATTCCCGAACTGGCACCTCTTCTATTATTCCCCCCATTCTTATTTTGGTTTTCCTCCTCACTACAGCTCAACGCTGCTGTCAATTCGATTACCAGAACTTCCACAGAATATAATATAGCTGATTGTAACCTGATGCAACATCCCGGTTTTACGCACAGTAATTGATATAGCCTAATATAATATTTTTTATTGTAAGATCTGCTACTCAAATTCCTTTTCTTCCTACTGGTAATTGATCAGTTGGACTTTTTTTAATTTAGTGACGCTTATATCCAAAGAACTGTTAATATTGTTCCCAATCATTTGGCATTGCAAATTTTATTTTAATTCGCATGTATGTAATAGAATTTCATAGCAAATATTAATGTAAAACGCAGATGTTCTTAAGGCTGATAGAATTGAATAACACATTTAAAAACTTTGGAAAAATGGTAGGTTCTTTCTTTGATGGAATATAATTTTAAAGGTGCATTTGAAATATGATTTATAAGCAATTAAAGAAATGTTAGTAGGGTTTATTCAATATTTCTACTTATCCCTAACCGACACATGAACGTATGGAAGGAGAACTTGTATACAAAGCAGTCATTAGGGTTTTGTTTGCTCTGCTGATAGCTTTTATCTATTTTAGTTTTTCCCAACCTGTGGTCTGCTACCGCTGAGCGTCCTCGAAGGAAATGATCAATTATTTTTTTAAAACTCTCCTTTTCATGTAACATAAACTGGCAAAAGTATTTATTTTTACTATAACTTAACTCACTTTATTGCTGTTATTTCCAGTTATGGATAATGATAGTATTATTAAATACATGGGGTAAGATAATTAACTGCAATTAATTATTAGTAGTAATTATTCTTGAAGCATGTTTAATTTCATTTCACCGCGTGTGGCGGTTATAGAGGTGATGAGTTATTATTGGTTGACGGTTGTACCGGGGGTCAGCGGTTTTGAAAAGTTGGGAGCCACTGAGCTATAGTTTTCAGAAAAGTAGCCAATAATACTTACATTACGAGCAACGAATTCAAAGTTACAGTGTGAACATTAGCAATGTATTTGAAATGCTCAATAACTTATTTTTAAAAGTTCCTTCGTCATGAAAACTTTGTGCGTGTAGATTATTCTTTAGACCTCAGTTCTGGTTCTACCGGTGTCTTCTCAAGGTCTGGAAATTTATTAAGATTTTTCCGCGAATCCTGTTGTACGAAACACACACACACAAGTTCTCTGTGTAAAGAGAATTAACATTTAAATGTAATCAGTAGTTATTCTCTTGATGTAAATATTTTTTTATACGCTGATTAGGAGCGGCATATGTGAACAAATGTTGATTTCTTACCTGAAAGTATGAAATCTAACACACTTAATCTTTGTAGATCAACCATACCACTCCAGAAAGTGATGACAGTCCGATCGCTGCATTTCCTTCGATGTCTAGTTCAGCAAGTCTTTCATCGAAAGCGTCAAAATTATCAACCAGTGCAATGAGTGTGATCGCTGCGACGATGACAACAAATACTCAGGTACGTTTAACATACATTAGGTGTGGTGCACATCATTGAAGCACAGGAATCAGTTATGCGTTGTGTAATGTGTACAGATGCTGTAGATTTATTGCATCAGCGGTTCCTTAGTTGGAAGATTACGCTGTGGAAAAAGTTCTAAACCATTACATAAAATTCCATATTTTTTGGGTCATTTTAATAATTAATCCTTCAAACTTCAGACCGTCTCGATTGTGTAAAGTATTAAGTGTCTGAAAGCCACAAACACCCATGCACCAGCCGCGATTCGGATCTCAAACCACGGAGACGCTGGACTAATAATGTATCAGACCACATAATATATCAGACACGACCATCGCGGCCGGCCAAACCATTACGCGTACAAGATTGAAGATATCAGCAAGTGAGACTTGCTAAGATATAGCGGGACACCACATCTTTCTATTCGTTCAGAGAAAGATCTTTGATGATTAGACAGATGTAAAGAACTTGACGTAAAAGTAGAGCATATGTGTATTTGTTCTTAAATTTGCATATGTTACTTGTAGCACGTGAAATGTTAATCTAAACACACAGACTCAAGTACATCGATTCTGTAATACGCTAAGTCATTTCTGCCCTCGTCTTAATTTCCTGTGTGCATCGTTTCTTTTATACGCGGTAAAGTCTTCGAGCTATATAATCCTTCTTTAACAACGGTTTTATATTTATTGTAAATAACGTCCCATATCAACCTTAGGACTAATTAATACATTGGGTTTCATCAACGGAAAAGATGGACAACAACAAAATGTACTAGTTCTTATGTTGGAACGCGACGTTAGTTAATATTCAAGTTATTTAAATAGTTGTGTGTAGGGGAAAAGGCCCATTATAGCGAAGAAACAGTATTTATCGTTGCATGAAATTGCTGTATTCTTCTTGGTGCGTGTTTTACAGTTGTTCAATCGGAGGAGAGTTGGGAGTCCCTTTTATAAAGAATTTAAAATTAACAGTAAACAGAAATCACTTTAAATTGTATCAAATTTAATTTTATAATTAATCTTCTAATGTAAGTGTGAATTTAATTTTCAGTAAATTACAGTATTTTCTTAGTAGAAAAAGCACTTTTTTTGGAGACAGCCGAGTGATTCGATGTCCGGGAATTTGCCAACATTTGTATTATAAATGCTGGAACTGTACTAGAATTTTGAATACTGGACTAGGTAGATTCTCTAACATAGTTAAAAGTTTTCTCAGCGATTTGAAACTTGTGCTAACCTATTAATGTTGCTACAAATAACACTGAAGGACTTATAAATACAAATGTTCGTAAATTGCCAACTTATCGATAATTCTTTTTATAAGAAGGCTAAAGAAGTTCAAGTCTTCACCAATTGATTGATATGTTTTTAGAGACTTTTTACTGGGATTTTGCCGGACCTACTAACAAGGGAAGGGTCACTCAGATCACCTCGAAACCCTACTTCAGATTTCGAACACATGTACGTCAACCACAAAGAGATTATCACACAAAAAATTAGTTGCCATTTTGAAGTGCAAGGCCTTTGAATAAATGGGCAAAGTTTGGACGCGGTCTTTATACAGTTGAAACCATACTTCAGAATTCGAACAAAAGCTCGATT
>JAGDQP010000156.1:135960-201937 GCA_022664845.1 Lepisma saccharinum
AAAAAAAAAAAAAAAAAAAAAAAAAAAAAAAAAAAAAACCACAACAACTTGAAAGCGAAAAAAGTTGCAGAGAATCAACGGATGGGCTGGCCCATCAAAATGTGTGGGGCCCAACTTTGTTTTTTTAAAAGGGAAACCCCCATCTTTCATTGCGGATTCTGTACCTACGGAAAAAACTAAATCAGAGTATGTCCTGCTCAATACTGTAGATATGTCCTGGGCCCTACAAGGCCGGAAAGGTAGATTAATGGTGAAAAGTGTTAAAGGTTCCGGAACGGTTAAATATCTCGATTAGAATTTTTTTTTTTTTTTTAATTTGAAAGAGATACAAGTTGCAGAAAATCAATAAAGCTGTCGGATGGGCTAGCCAGTTAAAATGTATGAGGCCCTTTGTGGGACCCAGCTTTGATTTTTTAAATGAGAATCCCCAGTTTTTATTGCAGATTCTGTATATGCGGAAAAAATAAATCAGAATATGTCTTGCTCAATACTGTAGGATGTAAATCCTGGGCCCTACAGGGCCGGAAAGCAGATAATGGTGAGAAGAAATTCCGGAATGGCTAAGTATGTCATTTAGAATTTGATTTTTAATTGAAAGAGACAAATGTTTCAGAAAGTCAACAGAGCCATCTGATGGGTGGGTTTCTCAAAATATTAGCCACTTCTCTGATTTTCTTGTAATTTCGTGGAATCTATCGAAAATGGAGCAAAATGCTCCAGCTTGCTCTCTTTCTTATCATTCATATAATGGTTGTTTATCACTGTCAAACTTTTCATATAGTGGCAGTACCATCCGTTTACTCATTTGCTGCTGTTCCACAGTATTTGCGCAGTGTCCGATTTGTTGTAAGTTACGAAGGGGGATCCTAAAACTAGTGGATGCTGGCAAGTTTCAACATACTACCTTTTTGGTGAGATCCCTGGTTGGGGTGATACTAGAAATCAATAACCGAGGATGAAGTTCTCACACACCAGGGAAAATCCTTGGTATCCCAACCAGCAAATCGAACACTATTGCTGTATATGGAACTCGTACGATTTGGTACAAAATCAGTCATAATTTCTTTTATTTTATAGCTTCTAGAAATATTTTGAATATGTTAGTATTGTATAGCGCAGCAAATGACTGTCGGATAATATTTTATATAAATAACACTGGTATGCATCCATTTTTCTTTAACGATATGTTGTTTTTCTTACTCATGGTGAGTGAACACGGAAAGCATCGTTAATTTGTTTGTTTTTTTTTAATCTTAGCTCCCGTTTTTATAAAATAGCCGATTTTCAAAGTACTCCTAAAACATCTGAAGTGTACATTACAGCATTACTTTCTCATAATTAGATGGAGCCATGGTGGAATAAGAATATAGAAAGAGACACCCTAACTGCCAGATTTTGAAGCCAAAAACGGCTCGCTTTCAGAACCAGGCAGGTATGATGCAGAATATAGTTTCAGGGAAGCGGATCCAGAGTATATCTGAGTGCCATAAAATTAACAAATTCACAAAATTAACCTGAAGATATACGAATTTTATAAAAAATCTTATCCCCCCCTAAATACGTCGCTGTTAAGAACGGACGTCCATCGTCATATGTTTGAAAAAGACTACGATATCCATACTACGAAACTGCAGTTAGAACGTTTATGTGAAATGACGACAGTGGTATGCCTATGCTTTGCTTTCACGTCGCACTGCAAATGGAAAAACGATCCACGTTTATTTTGTTATACTTCTGGTAAACCCCTAACACCACAAAGAAGAAACTTTACAACTTTCTACAAGAGAGCCAACTTAGACGCTAAACTGGGGGATCAGGACAAATGGTGGGCACCACATTACATTTGCAGTAAATGTAATGTGAACATGACTAAGTGGATGCAAGGGAAACTGAAAAGTTTGGGTTATGGTATGCCAATGTACTGGATGGATCCTCGTGATCACGTAAGTGATTGTTACTTCTGTTTATATAAAGTAAGTGGTGTAAGTAGGAAAAAAGTGTCATCTGTGAAATATCCCAATGTTAATTCAGTGGTTTTGCCAGTGCCCGATAGTGATGATGTACCAATTCCTACTCATCCTGACACACTGGAAACTGAATCCTCTGATCCCGATGTGCCAGTTTCAGATGTATGTGATGAAGATTTCTGTTGTGCAGAGGCATCAGTCACCTGAACTGTTCTCTCAGAATGAACTAAATGATTTAGTTCGAGACTTTGATATACCAAAAATTGGGGTCGAACTGTTGGGTTCATGTCTCAAACATAAACATTTACTTGCTCCCAACACTACTTTCGCTTGGTACAGACACAGGGAAAGAATATTATTGCCTTACTTTTCTACAAGTGGAAACCTTGTTTATTGCTGCGATGTAAGTGGTTTGGTCACTCATGGTGTACAATACATTTCTTCACACTGGAGATTGTTTATGGACAGTTCTGTACGAAGTCTAAGAGCTGTCCTTTCGCCCAACTGGAATGACATTCTTTCAATACCTATCGTCTACTCGGTTATTTTAAAAGGAACTTATGACAATTTGAAAGTGTTGTTACAAAAACTCAAGTACAGTGAACATATGTGAACTGTTTGTGAATACTTGAAAGTATTGCGTATACTACTTGGTATGCAATCCGGGTTAACCAAATACCTCCGTTTTCTTTGCGAGTGGAATAGTCGAGACAAGTCAGATCACTGGAGCACTACAGTATGGCCAACACGAACACAGCTTGTACTAGGACAGAAAAGTGTTTTGCGACCTCCCCTTCTTCGTAGGGAAAATGTACTTCTACCACCCTTGCAGTTCGTGACATCCCTTCAAGATGATGTTGGCACTTTTCAGTATTTAAGGTCAAAGTTTCCAAATAGAAGTGAAGCCAAATTGAAGACAGGAGCCTTTGTAGGACCACAGATTTGGACTCTAATGGAAGATACTGCTTTCATTGGACACATAACTGAAGATGAAAAGTCAACCTGGGTTGCTTTCATGAATGTGACTAAGAGCTTTCTTGGTAACGTGAAAGCAGAGAACTATCAAGAAATTGTGGTCGAGATGTTGCAGGCATTTAGGAAGTTTGGATGTAAATGAGTGTTAAGGTAAATCTTCTTCACAGTCATGTTACTTACTTCCCAGATAATATCGGGAGAATGAGTGAGGAACAGGGAGAGCAGTTCCACCAAGACATTGAAGTTATAGAACAGAGGTATTTGATAAGATATTCTTCCGTACCTCACAATAGACGTGCGAAACGCCGCAGGTTTTAAGTGATTTAACCTAATTTAAAACCTCAAACATTACTTCAACACATATTTTAAAGCAAATTCATGTACAGTTGTTTCAGTTATCACTTACAAGGAAATATTTCTGCATTTAGATTATCCGTATTGTACTCACTATGTATAGTACATATATAGTATATTACAGTAATACTGAATTCTTTTTTCCTTTCATTACTTAAAAACCAGAGCTAGTAACGAAAAAGTAATAACAGATCTGGTTTCAGTGACCTCAGATTAATAAAGAACAGCTATTTTCATCAGAGAAGCAAAAAAAGTGTAAAAATGCATACTAGTGTAATGAATTAGGAATTATGAAGTGTGAATAAAAGTAGTAGATGTACTATCGTGAGATAGATGTATTACAGAAATAAAGCTTCATGCAGAAAAAAACAACTCATTCTAACCGAGATATTTAGTATTTCCGGAACTTTTAGCACTTGTCACCATTAATCTGCTTTCCGGCCCTGTAGGGCCAGGACTCAAATCCTACAGTTATGAGCAGGACATATTCTGATTTATTTTATCCGTATATAGAGAATCTGCAATAAAAACTAGGGATTCTCATTTAAAAAATCAAAGTTGGGGTCCACAAAGTGCCCCACACATTTTGATTTGCTAGCCCATCCGATGTTGATTTTCTGCAATTTGTTTCTCTTTCATTTTTTTTTTTTTAACGCATTCTAACCGAAATATTTAACCGTTCCGGAACCTTTAACACTTCACACCATGAACCTACTTTTTCAGCCCTATAGGGCTCAGGACTCATATCCTACAGTATTAACCAGGACATATTCTGATTTAGTTTTTTCTGTAGATACAGAATTTGCAATAAAAGATGGGATTTCCCATTAAAAAAATCAAAGTTGGGGCCCAAACAGGGCTGAACGTTATATTAGATGAGCTTTTCAAAGCTAATCATTTCAGTGGTCCAGCATGTGATGCCATTAAAAGACAACTGTGTGTTCAAAGAATGCAGTGAGAACAGCAGCAGATTCTTTGGATTCTCACAGGGAAAGACTTGGATCATTTCTGGTTCTTCCGTGGGCTACCTTTGGTGCAAGGGAATGTTGATGATACGTTTGTGGCATTTCTGAAGAAACAATTAATGCTATCTCACGGAAATTCAGCTGTAGAGCGTGGTTTCTCCGTGAACAAAGAATGCTTAATAGAGAATCTCCGTGAACAGTCTTTTGTGGCACAGAGGCTAGTGTATGACAGTGTTCTGTATACTGGAGGGGTGGAAAAAGTTATTACAAAAAGCATGATTCATGCAGCCAGAAATGCACGGTCAGTGTGGAGAACAGCTCTATCCAAGAAGAAAGAAGAGTTAAAGGAAACGGAACAAAAAGAAACCGAGCGAAAGCGTGTGGTTACTGACATAAAGAATCTTCAGCAGAAAAAGGCCACGCTTATAGAAGAGTCTGCAAAAGATGTACAAGACATTAACAGAAAACTAGATCTTCAGAAGAAGTTACATTAGTGTTCAATGAAATATAAAATTTGTACTACTTGCAACGGCGGAGTTGAAGTCTAAACAAACAGTAAGTTTCATGGCAGAAAGGTAGAAAATATATTACGGAAGCCCATTGCGTAGACTAACATAACTAACATTTAATCATATTTGTACTACTTCTTCGCGAAGAGAATATGTAACTGAATTTCTAAAAGCTCCGATAATTACATACAATAGTTTCCCGACAGTTATAATATGAACTACTCTACCAAGTGCTAACAGCAGTCTATCACTCTACTATTCAGATAAAAACTACAGTCTTAAATGGTGCTTTTATTTTTATTTATTTATTTTTTTATCGTATGGGTACTGGAAATAAACCTGGAAAAATCAGGGAAATTTGTCTGCAGAAATTTGTAGACACCCTGTTTCAAAAACGCATTCTAACAGATATTTATCAGGTCTGGAACTTTGTGGTAATTAGTGCAGCTAATTTTTTTTGTGGTAATCTCTTTGTGGCTGATCTACCTGTGTACGAAATTTGAAGTAGGCTTTCGAGGTGATCTGAGTGTCCCTTCCCTTGTAAGTTCCTGATCCATCCTGTAATAAAATCTAATAATATCTTCATTTCGTAAAGATACAGTTTTTATAGAATTCCCTTTCATAGAATAAAGTAAAAAGGTCAAATGTACCTATCCCCTGTTCGAAGCGCGCACGCCATGAACTGCGCATGGGGAATCTGGAGGTAGCGCTTAACATATTCTCGACCTACGGTACGAAGTGAGGTGGGGCGGTCATTCCCACACGGACTACCTTTACTGCTCAAGGTACCTAGGAAGTACTAATGACACTCTAATACAAAGTTTGATAGGACGCTGAGTGCACCACAGAGCGTTAAGCATGGGATCACCGAAGAAAAGCCTCCAGCATTTTGCCCGTGATTTGAACCTGGGCCGCCTGATTCGCAGTCATACGCGCTAGCATCTGAGCTTTCATAGAATACACCATAGAACCACTCAAGATGTTCATGCACTGAGATAAAAATCTCACGCTTTGGAGATTTCGTTTAGCAGGTTTTATCCCAAGACCATGATCTCCTTCCCTCTATTTCCGCCGGTGCAATATCAGCGATACGCTAAGACATACTCGATGCCATCTGTAAGACTAGACCATCTGGTAACTTGCAAAACTTCAATACATCATGGATTAGAAGTGCATAGTTGTTCATTCATTTTATCCGTCTACTTCGGTTCTTTTGACAGTACATTCTTACTGTGCTTGATAATTAAACTTTGTCGATTTCCCTGTTGAAATGTGAATTTATGTGAGTTTTGGAACTGTGTAGGTGCAGCTGTTTATAATTACCTGCATTAACTGAGCATATAAATAAGTAAACGCCTTGTAAATAAGTCATATTTGTTTATGGTTAATTTACTTTTGAATATTTACTTTCAGTTGGTGGGCCAAATTGACGAAGCAGATGCTGTAATTCCGCGTTTAGATGAGTTTACTAGTCTGTTAAATCAAGATGATGCTCGAGTGTTGGTAGATCTTCTAAAATTGGCTGTTGCTGGTAGAGCTGGTGATAAAGCGAGGGACACCATCTCAGAAGTTTTAATTGGTATGCAGTTATCATGTATAATTGGAAAGTTTGCTTGTAGTTTGTAGAATCGGTGAAAATAAAGTTCTTTCTTGTATTTGTTCGTAGAAAATATTTATGGTGTATGAAAGGTAATGTAATAAATTTTAGAGTAATACATATTATCTAGATTTCTTTTAGTTCATAAATATGAAGTTTTCGTTGTGTTTGGTGTGGCTTTTCATAAGCTTTTGTCATGCTGTAGATTTTGTTTATGTGTATCAGTAGTGTTTAGAATCTCCGTTAAGGTTATATGCCTTGACATAAATATCCATTGTTACCATAGGATTCAGAGATAGATAACAGATAACAATAAGGTGTGTAGAGGGTTTCAGACTTCAAATAGCTGATATCCTGAAAAATGCTTCGCATGTTATTGGTCTATTACACGTGATAAATATATTGGACAATATCTTTAATAAATCGCAGTCCTTTTTTTTCCTTTTTTGGTTAATTTATTTATTCATTGGATTAAGGTAAGAACTACGGTAGATCTTACCATATGTGGATTGTGTTCCCCAAAACCAAGCCATTACTAATTTAAGCAATAGTTTACATAAGGAGTTTCGTATTTTGTTTAAGTTCTTCAGTGTATGAGTTTTATTTTAACGACAAATGCCTTTTCATTTTGAATGTATGCTATCTTAATTCCAATTTAGATTCCAGTTCTTGCATTCATTTCTATTTGGACCCTTCATATATTTACCTAATGGAATGATCTTATATATAAAGACACAGAATGTACCTGCAGCGTGTTTCGGTCATAACAAGAAGAGTTTCATAAAATAAGTTTCATTAACAGAGCAACCTATCTGTGATTTGGCTTTATAGAAGATGCGTGAGGATTCAGTGTTGTGAAATTTAGAAATCTATAAAATTTCCAGGATATGGGCTTGCGTTGGGTGGTGTTCTTTCACCTATATTAACAAATATTGTTACAGACCACATTGATCAATTTTATTTAAACCTGAGTACCGTTATGTAGATGATGCATCATTATCTATCAAGTAAATTCGATTTCCTGATCCATAGCTTTAATTCGTACTATTAAAAAGTAAAATTCAGCTTTGAAAAAGGACACCAAGACAGAATCAACTTTCTAGATTTATTAATCAGCAGATCAAAAGCAAATTTCAAATATCTACATAAAGGAAGCCCATTTCTGGCAGCAAGAGTCTGAGAATTCATTCACCTATAAATCTAACATTTGGAAGGATTTTTTTTCTCTGAGCGTACAAGCTTTTTGTAAAAAAATCAGGATGACTTGAAGAAAATTAAGTACCTCAATTTTCTAGGTATCAAAAATTAATATTGCAATATATTAATGTAAGATTGACATAATTCAGAAAAAAAAAAAAACCTCTGGATATGTTAAGTAACCTATATACTACACATAAAAATGTTAAAATCACACTAAATGTTAAACAGGAATTTAAAAAATCAATATTGTATCCCCCTAAAAATGTAAAAGTCTTTCACAGGATACAAAAAAAAAAAAAAAAAAAAAAAAAAAAAAAAAAGTAAGTATTAATATGACAAAACAAAAATTTTCCATTATAGGAAGGGAGCGTGAAAGAGATGCTAATAATCCCAGTATTGTTTCTTGTTTTCTGTGCATTTACGCTACGAAAAGCACAACATTGAATCCTCGCCCATCTTATCAAAGCTCTTCTTTGTGGTGAGTGTGCACTTTTTGAAATACATCTGTACATAGGTCGTTGCACCGAAAACCTCGACATTTTGCACAAAGATAGTGATCAAGCCACACTAGGTTACGTGCTTTAGAATTTGATTGGTTGTAAGATAACGGTACTTGAAAAAATTCTCGTATCATAAGAATAACTTGACATATACTCTTCAATATGGGTATGGCGATAGAGTGGACGACCCTCCTTGTTTTAGCCGTGTCGTTTCCATGGTAACGATACTCCATTATTAAACACGTATTCGATCATGACATAGGAATAATTCGAGGATTCTGGACCAGTGATCAGCAACTTTATCATATTAAAAGAATAATTTACGTGTCGTATAGTAGCAGTTGTCCTGAAGAAGGTTAAGAAATATTTCTGATTGGCGGTAGATTTATGGTTTCCATACTAACGATACTTCAACAAAAGCATATTTTCACGCATCACGTAAGAACGGCTGGACCAATCACCTTCAAAATTGGTATGATGATAAAGTGGACAACTCTCGATGCTTTGACCGCATCAGAACTTTCAGTTTATTACCGTTTCCATGGAAACGAGACTCAATCATTGAAACTTACATTCGCATTTCTCGTGAGATTCTTCAAACTTGGTATGATTCCATAGTACTCAACCCTTAAGATGTAAACCGTATTAGAATATTAAACTATTTATCGTTTTCATGGTAACTAGACTGAATTATTAAACATATATTCGAGCATTAAATAGGAATGATTTGATTGCAGCCAAACTTTACATAGTGATGTAGGGAAGTACCCGTCTGTAGCTGTATTACAGTGTTTAAACATTTATCGTTTCGATAGTAACAAAACTTATTTATTAAACACATATTGAGCATTACGTAAGAACGATTCCAGTTGAATTTTACATACTAGTGTAGGGAGATATTTTAAGGCTTTAACCATTAAAATGTTAGAACGTTTACTGTTTCCATAGTAAAGCGACTAAATTATTTATTAAACACATATTCGAGCATTACATACGAATGATTAATCCGATTGCAACCAAACTTCACATAGTAATGTAGGGAAGTGACCTTAAGGCTTTAACCGTACCGCAATAATAAAAATATTACCGTTCCCATTGTAACGAACCTCACTTACTACACATATATTCAAACATTACGTAGGAACGATTAATCCGATTCCAGCCAAAGTTGATAATGGTGTAGGAAAATAACCGTAAGATTTTCATTGTATTACAGTGGTAAACTATATACTATTTCAACGGTAACCGCCATGTGGGCTTTGTGGTGGACAACACCGTGTTCGTGGGTTTTCTCGCGGTGCTCCTGTTTCCTCCCACTTTCTTCATTGTCCCAATTCAAATTCAATGGCAACAATATTCAATTATTCAAATTGAAGCTTAACCAATGAACGACTGAGCTGAATCCAACCAACCGTGACAAACTAATGAAGGAGAGTGCCATTTGAGTTTCAACCACACTTCATTTATCCTTTCCATGATAATGAGACTTCATTAAGTTTCTAAAACATTACATTAACTGTTAACACTCGTCCATCTCAATTTTTTGAACATCCGGAAAGGTAAATTTGTCCTAATACCAGGCATGATTCTACTTATTTCATTATTATAGTAAAATTTGTGGAATGGGCTTAGTGTAGCAGGCAGTGACTTGGCAGAGTTTAGATTTGGGACAGATAATATTCCTGTAACTTTTCGTGCCTTAATTTGAGGTTTTAGATTACTTTGTATTTTTTTCTCTGCAATTCGGAGATAATATTGTCAAAATCTAGACTTTTTCACATTTTTAGTGGTAGTTTGAATCCTTTGTTTCAATTTAGCTAATATCTATTTGTCTGCGTCTCTTAGGTCATTATATTCACTTCACTTGAAGGAATACCAATCATTTTTGTCTTTACAACCTTCAAAAATTTCTCCACTTTCTTGTGATTTTAAGTCGCTTCTTCTTACTGATTCCCTGCCATCAATAAACTTTAATCAACAGTTCTAGTTCTTCGTTTAGACTGATATAATCGTTTTAAAGTAGTCTTATTTTTTAAAACTTAACCATACATCTGTCATACACTTCACCATTTACCAGCATTAACATTTACATTTAATGTTGGACTGCTCTAAAGCATTTTGAAAATCGGAATGTCTTTCCCCATTGAAAGGATTGCAACAACCTATTTTTCCTATGCTCTCATTGTTCATAGTTTTGATATCAACACTTTAGAACGCACGTTGCTTTCAAACAGGCTACAGCTTCTATCTGTTCATTCAAGTATACTGGGGGCCGCGATGATTCAGTGGTAGAGTGCTTACCTGTGGTGCGTGAAGTCCTTGGTTCGATCCTGGCTTGTGCCATGTAGGTTTTGTGGTGAACAAATACCGTGTACGTGGGATTCTAACGTTTTCTCCCACTTCGTTCATTCCACCAGTTCTCCCATCATCATCCATCTAGGCTGAGCCAAAGTTGCCGAAAGGCTTTAAACAAAACTCAAATTCAAATTCGATTATAATTTGCAACCATTGTTGCCAGCTACACTAATGTAATGTATTATCTTCAACCAATCATTATTCCATATCCTAAACAAGTGATAAGTTTCCACCAGTCAGTACAAATTCAGCAATAAAATATCTGAATAATTAGAAAGTTTTAAGCATGTTTTGTAGGAAAATATTTATTACTGCAGATCTGTTGTCATTATTCATTTTAAGTTTCTAAACTCTTCTTTAATGAATGAGAATACCCATATGTTCCAAATAGCACACACGCTTAAAAAAAGTACTCTAACAGTTTTTATAGTTCCATCTTGAACTTTGCTGAGAAGAAACAAAACGTAATTAACAGTGTAACTTTTTGAGTTATTCGAAGCCAAAGATCACATTACATGATCCTGAGCTGAAAACTTCCATATTTTTTTTTTTAATTAAAACCAGATTTCTTTAAAGTCATGATGCGCTGAAGACTAAACGAATGCTAATTGGTACTTACCGGCGTTGATAAGTAGTCTTCAAATGATGAGATTTCTTCTCACTTCTAACATTTCAAGAGCTTATGCTGCTCCCATGATCAGAGAGAGAGAAAAAAAACCCGCCTAGATGTCTGTTGAAAGAAGTATGAAGGAAGTTAAGAGAAAAGATTGAGGAAACAAGGAAAAGAAAAAGAAAAAGAACTGGTACTTAACTTGTTATGGACTTCTTGGTGTAAGATGATCACGCTTTATGTAGACATCCACGGCAAGTGTTAAGATCTTTATATATATATATATATATATATAATAATAATAATAATAAATCACAGCCATATTCAATCCACTAGTGGATGAGGCCTGTCCCCGAAGGGAGGAGTTGGTCTACTGCTCCCACGCTGACCAGACGGGTTGGGAGAGGAGAGCCGAAGCTCTCACTGTGATCGCCACTGTTTTTTATTCACAGCAGCTCCCCAGTTGTCCTCACGATGCTGGGTCAACACCGAAATTTTTGAGCCCCCACCGGGAATCGAACCCGGGACCGCTCGCACTGAAGTCGAGCGCGATACCGACTAGGCTACGCAGGAGCTCATATATATATATAATTTTTTTAAATAATAATAAAACAAGCCTCCTTTGCAGAACAGTCTATGTGATTTTTCGCCTTATATAAGACGTGTGCGGATTTAATACTGTGATTCTCATTGCGTAAATGTCTGGAAAGGCCAGAAACTGGGTTTTCGGAGCGTGCATCTGGCATATTCACTTACGCGTCTTTTGGTCATTCCAGTGTATGTTTTGTCGCAACTGCATATGGCTTCGTATACGCCTGAATATTGCATATTATCGGTGAAATAATTTTTAAACCCAGTGAGGGACTTTTTTTTTTTTTTTGGAGGGGGATCGTAATGCGGGGGTCAAGATCACAATTGGCGGGGATCAAGATATAAAGCTTAGTCACTTTTTTTACAAAACATACTCTACCAGCTTTGGTCCTCCTCCTCCCCCCCCCCCCCCTGCGCCGCCCATTGTTATATACTCATGAAGCTTCTAACACTACCAGTTTTCTTCACATCTGTTTACTTTGATTCACACGTTATAGCAATTTAACCAGCAGACGCAATGTTCCACTTTTGGTTATTTTACCATGTCAGTTTTAACCCCTTCTCTAATTACATATCTGGCTCCACTGTTTCACCGTTATACCAAGAAGTCCATAACAAGTTAAGCACCAGTTCTTTTTCTTTCCTTGTTTTCTTAATCTCTTCTTTTCGCTTCCTTCATACTTCTTTCAACAAACACCTAGACGTTTTTTCTGTGATCGTGGGAGCACTATACGCTCTTGAAACGTTAGAAGAGAGAAGAAATGTAATCTTTTGAAGACGACTTATCAACGCCGATAAGTACCAATTACCAGGCTTCTTTAGTTTTGAAAGAAAGAAACTTCAAGATTTCATCTCGATTAGAAGAAAAGCTATGTTTAGCTTGTACCAGGTGCGTAAATATGAAACCGGAATTTATGTACAGAAAAGACACAGTGATTGGATGACAATACTAAGAACTATTTTATTCGAAGTATTGGCCATCGCTAGCGATACATTTCTGCCACCGTTCCGGTAGTGTGTGGATGCCAGACCAAAAAAAAACTGTACCTCTTGTGCTGCAAACCAGTCATCAAGCCATTTTCGTAAGATGTGAAGCGCTGGTCAGCAAGTGCGTGTCCCATGGATGCAAAGAAGTGAAAATCGGAAGGCACCAAGTCTGGTGAGTAAGCCGCATGCTGAAGGATTTCCCAGCCAAACGTCGCAATCGTCCTTGACCGGTTTTGTTGTGTAGGAGGGTGCATTATCGTGAAGCACAATCACTTTATGTTGTCTTTGGTCATATTCTGGTCCTTTTCACGCAAAACTTAATGCAAATCGATCATTTGTTGTCGGTAACGTTGGGTATTTACGATTTCGCCAGGTTTCAGCAGTTCATAATAGATCACTCCTTCTGATCCCACCAAACACAAAGCATTGTCTTCCGTCCATAGCGATTTGGTCTTGCAGTTGATGTCGCCGGTTCTCCTGGAGTTACCCATGATCTTTTACGCTTTGGATTCCGAAGTAGATCCACTTTTCGTCACCAGTCACAATTCGATGGAGAAATGATTTCCTTTTGTACCTGGCGAGCAGAATTTCGCAAGTGGTTTTTCGGTTTTCCTGCTGTCATTCAGTCAATGCATGTGGAACCCATTTTCCCACCTTCTAAATCTTGCCCATGGTTTTTAAACGTATGGAAACTGCTTCTCGTGTCACATTTAATTGATCCGCGAGTTGTTGCGTTTGAGCGTCATCCTCATCCAACAAAGTTTGCAATTCGCTGTCTGCAAACTTTTTCGGTTGTTTTCCACGTTCTTCGTTTCTCACTTCAAAATCGCCACTTTTAAATTTTGTAAACCACGCATAGCACTGTGACTTACCAAGAGCATGATCACCGTAAGCTTCGACAAGCATGCGATGCGATTCTGCAGCAGTTTTCTTCAAATGGTAACAAAAAATCAATGCTGTCCGCACGTCGTAGTTTGTAGGTACAAATTGCGCCATGTTCAACGCTATTAAACATTACACTATGACATGAAACTTGTCTGGTTGTGAGTTGCAAATCATTATCAGCAGTCAAAACAAGCAAGTGGCGCCAAGGACGCAGTTTTACGGTAACCACAGTGACAGCTAACGCGTCTATGCGCAAATTCTGGTTTCATATTTACACACCTGGTATACAATTTTTTTTTGCATATTTGGTCTAGTTTCCAGCTCAGCTGTATGAATGTTGTGTAATGTGTGAGTGTATGTGCATCACTGAAAGCTTACACTTTTGTTATTATGATATACTTCATGTCCTCTAATATCCCAGTACATTTCATGGAAGTCAGAAATGTCTTACTAAGATCTATGTTGATTTGACATGGAATGACCCTGCACATTAATAGTTCTTTTATTTAGTCACAGGTTGATTAATAGTTCCTTGTATCATTGAATAACTGGAGATGATTTTAGTTCAAAATTGTTAGATTCCACGTTAAAATCCCATCTTGAGCATAATATTTTGCGACGATTTTATTGTTTTCAACACAGCAAATCGGACGAACCGAAATCCGTCAAAATAACGCATTGGTACAAAATCTTAGAAGTTAATATTAATCAGAAAGTGTAGTAATATCAGGCATATCGCTGAGCAGAATAAAAATTGATTAATGGAATATTTTATTGCTTTAACAGAGGAGTTCGCACTCAACCTTAATTTCTATGTATAGGTCTTGAAGTATGAACAGATAGCTTCGATTGTCGATATACATATTTTGTAATGTGATGGTATTTTTGTGCCTTTTTCGTTTCAGTTAGTCACTCTTAAAAAAGTAAAGGTTTCAACAGATAAAACTTAAATCACAGACTATCGTAATACTGAGCGGTATTTCAATGCCATATCAAAATTTCGGGCATTTCCTTTTTCGAAAATACTTATATGTGGATACATGTTTTTTATGCATTTTTCAACCTCTTCAGCTGAGTTTGTAATGAATGGTCCCTTGTCGTAGCAGCTCCATATTCATAATTTCTTATGAAAAACCGAATTTGCTGTTTTTAAACGTTGAATGTTTCACTAGAAAGTGGCGCTGCAAAAATATTTTATTGGTTCCTAGTATTATGTTACCTTACTGAAAACTATTAACTTCTTTATATCTCTGCTTTGTGTATATTGTGACAAAATTTATTTTCCTTTAAGCCATGGGCGAGGCCCATCCCGTAGTCGCAGATATGCTGTTAGAGCTTTGCGTCACAGAATTGGAAGATGTAGCTCTGAACACTGATTCGCTTAGATCTATACCTCAGCCTGTTGTTCAAGAAAGTAGTCATCCGTACACAGATGATGTGACATTAACTGGCCAAGTAAAGATACCGGGTAAGCATTTTTTCTATTAAACGTTTTAATTACACGTGGTAAGTTCACTTCTTTTGATGGGGCTAAATCATATTCATGCTTTCGAATATTGTATAACGCCTCATAAAAAGTAAACACTTGATGAAGGTAATTTAGAAATAGAGTTCTCTCCACTTAAACATTTCACGTTTGTCCGTATGCATTCATTTTTCAATAAATGTCAATAATGCTAGCAATTGTTCTAAATGGTAGGTATATTTTAATAATATATTTAATTCGTATTAGGGGTGGGCGGAACCGCATCCTAAAGGAACCGGGGATCCGGATACGAGAACCGGTTCCAAGATCCGGATCCGAGAACCTGTTCCAGGATCCGGATCCGGGTACCCGGTTCCAAGATCCGGATCCGAGAACCCCGGGTCCTCAGTTCTAAGACCTGGATCCGTATCCTTGGTTCCAAGATCTGGAAACTGATACCAAGTTCTGAGATCCAGATCCGAATCTAAATTTGGCTTAGAAGAAACGAATCTTCGATTATGAGATGGGGTCTGGAAACTGGATTTAGGGTCTGAACTTCTGATCAACCATTCATTATATCATTGAAGTTCAGGAAGAAAGTATTTGTAGTTTGGAAGATATTTGTCAAGAAAGTTAGTCTCGATTTGTATGGATGTTTTCGTAGAGAATGAATTCGATCCCTACTCATGCAGTGTGGGCTCTGTAGAAGATAAACACAGTGTGCGTTGGTTTTCTCGGGGTTCTCCTGTTTCCTCCAATTTTTTCATTCCACCAGTACATCTCATCGCTATCCATTCGATCTGAGCCAAAGCTGCCTAAAGGCCTTAAAAATTCAGATTAAAATCAGGCAAGATTTCTGTTCTAACAATTAATCAAAAAATATTTTTTTAATATACAGACAAATTATCATACTACATTCGTAGAAACTAATTATCCTGACGTTTCAAACTTATTTATGGCCCTTAGGCATCTCAAGTTGAGGCCAGGATAGGGTAGTGGAAAGGAAGGTAGTTGGCCAGGACCTAGTTAGTAGGTACCATCCCGCATTTACCTCGTATGCCTGAGAAAAAAAAAATGCGAAAACTTTCTACCCAGGATATCCCGAATAAAAAGTCAACGCTTTACCGGCCGTTCAGTTTGACATTGTATTTGCAAACAGAGTTTATCATGAAATCCCGAACATAATAATCATTTTTTTTTCTGAACTTATTTCACTCCGTCTGTATGTTCCCCTCTACTAAATCAAAGGAAAATCATTTGAATTAGAAACAATTGAGCCTCAACATACAGCACTCTGACCACTGATTCCTTACTCAGAATGGAGACATAATTCAAAAACAAATACCGCGATTACATGCGTCCGACATTCAGCATCAGACAACAGGAAGCGTGTAACTGTATATACACAAACGTTCTACCCTTCACAATATTGCAGCCTTGCAGGAACGTCAAAAGAATGTGACGTGCAATGTTGTGTTTGGCTTACCCTGTACTTTAACACAATCAGAATGTCAGCACAATTATACTGTGCGTGAGTTTTCTCAGGGTACTCCCGTTTCCTCCCACTTTCTTCATTCCACCAATTCATCCCATCATTATCCATATGGCCTGAGCCATAGTTGCCTAAAGGCCTTAAAATAAAATTCAAATTCAGCACAATTGTAAACGTTTAAAATTCATTTCTAACATTATTCTAATCCAGGTTCTGATCATCACTGATGAAGCTATCAGGGAAATAGTGTTGTGATGTAAAGGTGATCTGTAGCAGTAAACCTAAATTTGTAAACTTGCAACTTCGATTTTCTCTTTCGCCTGATATTATTATTAACTATTAATTATGAAAAGTGAATTTTCTGCAAAGATCAAAAGGTTTGACAAATTTCTGGTTACGTGATTTCGCTAAGTCACTACAATAAACTATTAGTGAGGAGATAATCACCATTTTGTAGGGATGTACCGATATATCGGTATCGGTGATATCGGCCACTTTTTGGAGAATCGGTATCAGCAAATTGACACCGATACTTACCGATACATTTTCCGAATTATTTTTAATTTGTTTAATATTAACAACAGTGACACTCATCTTTCATGGGTCTTTTTAGACTTAAAATTCGTCTAAATGATTATCGATGGTATAATCGATTTCTTTATGCATGTGTACGCCTTTGATTTGCACTACTCAAATGATATTTTTAGTCCGTCCATGCCAAAATAGTAGCTCGTGCTAGAAAGAATAATAAGTAACTGAAGGAAAGCCAAAGGTATCTTCAGTCAGGAAGGCACACCCGGGATTCGAATTTCGGATCTCAAACGAGTCAGAAATATCGATTAAAAACAAAATGCTTTGCAAGTGAACCACTCTACGGCCTATGCTCATTTTGTCAGCATAGTCTTTACTTACATATTAGAAAAGGTAACGGTGTTTCCTGTACAATGCGCACGCGCCGGGAACGGCGCATGGGTGACTCCACATATTCTCGACCTATGGCATAAGGTGAAGTGTGTGGTCACTGGTCACATATTTTAGTATGTGAAATTTTGGCCTTATATCTATGGTTACTGATTCACTGACTGACTCACTTATCCATATAAATTCACAGGCCAAACTACTGTAGCTAGAAACACCAAATTTGGTATGAAGGTGTAGGACCACGAGTAGGTAGATAAAGGGAAAAATCCGAAATTTTGAAAAAGTCGCCATCTTGGATCCAACATGGCCGCCAAACCATTTGTTGTATAGAATAGAGAGCCTAAACGGCTGAGGCTACTAAGATGAAATTTTGTATGAAGGTACATTATTTCTAGTAGGTTACGAACATAGAGTTATAAAACTCCACTAGATGTAGGGTTGGCGCCACCGTCTACGTGGGTTTTAATTCCCAGCGTGGCGCAAGTTGAACATTCAACTGTTTCTCTGTTTGTTTGGCACGAAGGAAACAGCGAACTGTACGCTGCCTGGTATTATATCATTTGTATGTGCCACGCACGATCTTCTTGTGAAGAAAAACAAACGTGAGAATTCGCATTCGAGTTCACCTTAGTTAAGTTCAACACGTAGGCTAAGATACAAACAATTCCTAATTAAATTGATCAGTATAAGGTATAATTTAATATAAAAATCACATATAAAATGTTCTTGATAACTATTTTTGTTCTCAGAAAAGATTTTTTGATATTTTTTTAATTTTATTAATGGCCTTTAGGCATCTAAGTCTCAGGGGAGGGAAGGAGAAAGGATTCGGGAAGCTGTTGGCCAGGACCTATGTTCAAAATGCCATCCCCGTTTTTTTTTGTTAAATATAATGTTAATACTTAGAGGAATAACTTATTAAAAAAATAGAGATATATTTAAAAATATTATACAGCATTAGGGATTCAACGCAAGAGACATGAATATTACACACACAAAATACTAATGCTGTAATTTACACAACCAACGGTTTACCTGCATAAATTTACAAAGAAAATTATAAAATTGAAAATAGGGTATGGGCACCGGTCGTCGGATATACACTAGTAGTCGGCAATTTTCACATAAATATCATTGAAACAAGACGTATGTCATTAAAATGAACATAAAATTATCTCTAGTTTTCGGACAGCTTTAACTTGATATTTAAGTTCTACAATCTATCGAAAGCATCGACCTCCATTAATACGATACTGGACTGACTGCAGCCATTGAAAATTTCATGAATATGTGAAGCTAGGGAGCGGAGAGGAAACTTAATCTCGTTTGTCCACTTCCAGTCTAAACCAATATGGACAAAATTTTCGATTCTAACTCAGTTTTTTACGCTTGATATCGCTGTGTGGCCCGTTTTTTAATTTATGTCTTAATTCTTGCAAAAAAAAAAAAAAATATTTGCAGCATTTTCTATTGTATGCAGAATACGATATACTCGTACATGAATAACTCAGGAATTAAGACTTAAATCAAAAATGGGCCACACAGCGATATCAAGCATATAAATCTGAGTTAGAACTGAAGATTTGGTCCACATCGGATTAGACTGGAAGTGGACAAACGAGTTTAAATATTTGCTCTGGCGTCTATCTTTCACCACTATAAGTACTCACTCCAGTATAGTTTACGTAGAGCTCGATGATCGAAAGTGGCATTATATAGATCAAAAAAAGAAGAAAAAGAAAGAAAAAAACTGGCTTCCCTGGTTAGTTTAGAGGATGCCGGAAAAGTTATTTGCGAATGAAGAAGACTGTCTTTAAATTTAGGGTAAAAGTCTGTCTTAAAACGACATTGTTTGTTCTAGCTTTTCAAATATTCTGTTTTGACTTTGTATCATAAACAATGCGAATAGCCATGTCTATTAAGTATATTGCTGTGTCCGACTTCAGGTATATAAGCTATATAGAATTCACGAGTTTTCCTCTTACCGACCAGGGTGACCGATAAGAAGCGTTTCTTATCTATTTTTGTTGCTATGTTAAATTTGTTTCTATTGTTCTTAATAGTGTAATCCTGCTTCGATTCCCAGCGGGGACATAAGTGGTTCGGAATCCACGTTAAACTGTAGGTCCCGTCCTTAGGACGTCATCTTCATGCGATAGAAGGCAATGGCAAATCACCATCGGTTCACCTAGCTCTGGGATCTTCAGGTCAAAAGCTACCTTCGGGCAGAGCACTTATCATCATCATCATTGTTCCTAATAATTTAACAAGTCTTTTCAACAGCACATTTCTTACCGAGCCGCCGTGGCTCAGCATTCGGGACGTCATGGGTTCGATTCCAGCGGCCGACCATCCTGACTGAGGTTTTTTCAGATTTTTTGCTCAGGCATACCAGGCAAATGCAGGGATGGCACCTTCAACATAGGCCCTGGCCGACATCTTCCCGAATCATTTTTCCTCCGCGATCCCGACCTGAGCCTTAGGTGCCTAAAGCCATCAATAAAATTCAACAGCACATTATGGGCTTAGAACTATTTAAATTTTAAATAGACAGATATATTTTTTCTACACGAATATAACCACTTTTTTTTTTTCAATAGGCCTAAATGAAAACGATCCATTATTTCTGAATGTAAGAATACTTATTTTTATGTATATTTCTCTTTATAACTATGGGACAGTTTTATAACTATGGATCTAACACGATAAAATACCTTCGCATCAAATGATTTGTGTTTTCTTTTATATTTCTAGCAGACATAAACAACACGAAAGAACGTCTTACATAATGAAACATTTTTCACGGAATAATATTAAATGATCATTTATTTGTGAAACGATACATTACTTCCTTTCTTATATTTCTTGGTACAACCGTGAGCTGCACAGGAGATTGGCATTTTCTTCTCAAATACAAACGAATCAACTAAAACAATGCCAAAGGGCGAAGCACAGCAGCCATATGGTAGCAACTCATAATACGTGTTGTTACCAAACAAACATTCTCTCGCTCAACTTACAAGTGGCGCCGCATCAGCAGCGCCAAGCCTGACTCTAGTGGAGAGGTTTTATAACTCTATGGTTACGAAAATTTTTAAATTTTCTAAAAGTCACCATCTTGAATCCAAAATGGCCGCCAAACTCATTGTTGTATAGAATACACAGCTTAAACCGCTGGGGCTACTGAAATGAAATTTGGTGTGGAGGTACATTATCAATAGTAGGTTAATGTGATATTACACATTTTACCCAAAGACGCCATCTTGGATCCAAAATGGCGTACGTTAAAAATGCATTTTCCACACCGTTTGAGGTAGAGATACGAAATTTGGTATGGAGGTGTACTATGACGAGTAGTTTAGGAAAATATTACAAAATATTGAAAAAGTCGCCATCTTGGATCTAAAATGGTCGCCAAACTTATTGTTGTATAGAATAGAGACCCTAAACCGTTGGGGCTAGAGATGAAATTTGGTATAAAGGTACATTGTCGCTATTAGGTTACGAAAATGTTGCATGATGTATCTAAAGACGCCATCTTGAATCCAAAATGGCGGATGTAAAATGCATTTTCCGCACCGTTTGAGCTAGAGATACGAAATTTGGCATATGTTTGCATTATGACGAGTATTTTAGGAAAATTTAATAAAAGTCGCCATGTTGGATCCAAAAGACTCAACAAAAAATCAAATTCGACACCGTTTTGAGTTAGAGAAATGAATTTTTATTTGAAGGTAAGTCACGACAATATAAGAAAACGTAAAAAAAAGTCGCCATCTTTAATCCAAAATGGCCGCCCGAAAATCCATTTTGTAAACCATTAAGGCTAGAGAAACGAAATTTGGTATGATGGTGTACCATGACGAGTAGGTCACAAAAATAGTGAAAAACCTCCATGTGGGGGCGCAGCCTCCCGGTAGGTGGTATATTTGTACCATGAAGGCGCGGTCCGCCAGAGAGTCACTGATTACGAAAAAGGGGGCGCAGGCCTCACAAACCTTGAAGTTGGGAGCGAAGCAATGCGAGTCTAATATATAGGATTTTTTTCAAAAAGTATCGGTGTTGGCAGTATCGGTATCGAGTATCGGTGGAAAAGTGGTATCGGTACATCCCTACCATTTTGCTATTTTCTTTATCTTATGTTGAAATTCGTTAATCACTGAGCCTAGAAACGTGAAATAAACGTCGTTTGGAAGCCCTTACAAAGAGGAATGTAACATTTCAGTAGAACCTCCAACACCACTATCCTCTTCACTTTTTCGAAATTTCTCATTTTGCTAGGTGAAATAGATATACAAATAAATTCTCGTAATAACAATGCAAATCTAGGTATACCTCATGAGGTCTTAATGTTGTATGTCTATCTTTCACCGCAAAAGATGTTTTTCTTTTACAGAAGACATCATAATGAAAAGAAAATAGGACCATTCATTTGCCGTGCAAATGACTTATTCCCACATTTTAAGTTAGTATTTTAAATAAATTTGATTGCGTTTCTTTATGTGTATCTATGAAATCTTGGGGAGGCGGAGCCGACCGGGTAGCTGTGCGGTTTACGGCGATAGGCCAACAACTCGAAGATCCCGGGTTCGAGTCCCGGCAGGGGTATGGATGTGAATTTTAATGGCTAAAGTGCGAATCGTGACGGGCCGAAGTCCAAAGTTACTGGCCCAAATAAAAAATAAAGTTTAGGCGAAATAGAGCTGAACTGGTAGTAAAGACCGAGCAATGTGATCCGAGAACCGGTTCCAGGATACGGATCCGTGTACCCGGTTCCAAAAGTATCCGGGTAGTAAGGATCCGGATCCAAGTGCCCATCCCTGATTCTCTAACATGTAAAGTATGAACTAATTATTTATATTCATCGATTTTTTCAGTGAGTATATATAAAATTCAAAATGATCTTACAATGTTTTCGCCACTTTTAATTCAGAAATAATGTGATTTGTGTGCATACAAGATGAGTAGTATATCAACTTATTCATTCTTGTCGAAGTGGGTCTTCTTTCTTGTATATAGGTTTACAGCCCTATAAAAATGTCTAATTGTTGTTACAGTATCTTGCATTAACGTTATGGATGTTTAACGTTGACTATCTGCAGTCAGATCGTTCAAGAAAATGAAAACCACTTTCTTGTTCATTGTCACCCTAGTGCTTGCGTCAATTTTCCTGGGGATGGGCCATTCTATATCCGAAAGATAGAATATATGTAGTTCTTTTAGAGATTAAGGTAAAAATTTTACTAGGTGAGAATTTTGTTACCTTTTGTTTGGTCCGTGCTATATATATATATATATATGAAACTTGCAGCTAACATCGTCTCTGTTCGAACGGAGGATCAGCAAAGAGGCGCTCATGTATCGTTGTTAATTACGCATTACTACATTGTTTTCATTGTTCTCTCTGTAGCGACTTCACTCCACTCCCTTCATTATAACGTAGGGTTATGACTACCTCATATCAAGTCTTCGGTGTAACCGCACGTCTTCAAACTGTAACTAGCAACGAGCGGCTTCGTGGGACGATACGGGACAAGCGATGATATGGCTTACTCAAACCAATGGATCATCATCATCAACCGAGAAAAGACAAACCTGGAACAAAATTTACTGACAAAAAAGCGAAGAAATTGCTCACATTTAGTGAATCAGTGACAAAGAGGTAGAGTAAAACAAGCGACAAAACTATCACAAAATGGAAGTCACAGAGGAGAAAGACGATTCATGAACACGTCTATCAGTGACAAAGTAGCAGAGAAACGGACAAGTATTGTGCCATCTGTTACATGGTAGCTTGTAATTAAAGATAAAATCAAAACAGATGGTGCCGGTTGATTTGAAGCCTTTATTCCCTTTCATAATCAATAAACAAATCATGTATCACACTGGACAGGTTATGAATATTAAAAGTTACGAAATAGGACAGTTTTAGTTGAAACTGCCAACAAACATACAGATAATCTTCTGAAAATTAAATCTATTGAATCAGTACAAATCTAACCTCACGGCCAACAATTTGTTAGCGAAGATGTTATCTTTGACTGCAATTTAGTTACTGATACTGAAGCTGAGAATAAAGCTGAATTTTCTGATTAACATGTTGTTGAAGTACAATACATTAAAAGCAGAATAATTGGGAACTCAAACCAACTCAGTCTGTAATCTTAACCTTTGGTATCAACACTCCCTGACTCAGTTAAGGTTGGGTTTTGTACCCTGCATCTAAGATAGGGTTTTAAAAGTGAAAATCCGGGACACTTGACTATCATGTTTAAAAGGTGCGAAATAAAAGGGAAAAACTGCATTAATTAAATTCCTTGAATAGTTGTAAATAAAGTAGTTAACGAATCAAAATGTTCGTAGTCTTCTTTTGGCTGTCAGTTTGTTAAGTGCAATTGTTGTACATTTTTGAGTGGCTACAAAAACTGACACCACAGAAGCGAGGTATTATCATCTAAATTTTATTTATTTAAAAGATTACAGGCCATGATTTTTGTGAACAGAAGTAAGATTTTGAAACGTGAAAATGATCTTTTCAGGTGCTGGAGCTAACGATAATCAGCTGGTTTTAGAATGTCCAAGAATATGTGTATTAAACATCTACAGAAGCACAAAATTCTTGCAGAGTTGCAACACATAAACAGTGTACGTGTGAAAACGAGAATAACTTACACACCTGTAACAAGTCACGCTTTGAATACTATGAGCGTCACAGCCCAAATCTAATGTTTCCATATAAATTTGACTTTATTTTAAGGAAAACATTAATCTTTTCTGCGTAGTTGATCCCTTCAAAATTAGTATTTGTGTTGTCAGCTGATAATGCAAATACCTTGTCGGTCAACATGAACATGTGGACAACTTTCATAATTAAATTAATGAGTATTTCTGGTTGTTCAATTTTTAACGTGTTAGCTGTAAAACCACGACATTTATGCGTCCCGACAAATGTATTCGGGACGCCAGGACGAAGATCACGATTCTGACACGGTCCCGGATAATTCGGGACGAATATCAACCCTAATCCAGAGTCTGACTCTGTGTATTAAATGTCAACATTATGCCCATATTAGCACATCGTATAAAGGCGATCTCAGCTGCTTTTATAATGTGCAAATCTTACAACCGTGATTGTAACATTTGCAGCTTGCTGAGACCTCAGTGTGTTAATAGCAAGGATGATCACATGGCTTGGTTACGCAACTATTCTATGTGCTTTCAAAGACAAGAAGAGTGTTCAAGAGCTTATGGTAGCCGAGAAGATCTCATTTACTGATACTAAACAGCGAGTGAAAACTACTGATCGCACCCTTTAGATACGTTCTTCAGATACGTTCTTAGTTCGAACACATATTAAGGCCGTTTCTGTCGACACCGAGACATCTAGTGTATCGACCCAAACACAACCTTGTGTACAGCTTGTCGGGTCTTCACGAATTATGTCTACTGTTTGCCCTCAAAGCTACTAATCCTGTCTGTGTTTCTCCACTAGCGTCCCTGAAAGCTAGTGCCGATATGAAATGCCAGACTATCGTTCAGTTCAGGCAACTCAGCCCAAGACATCACGTGTCCGAAACCGCCGAGCTTTTCCTTAACCTGAGAATGGACTTCGGTATATCCACAACCTGACGATTGTGTGTAAATCACGCAGTATCGAGCTGGCCTCTAGATAGATCCAGCTCACTCTTAACCATCTTGAATGGTCGCAGTGGACAATTTCTGTTTTTCACCATCGTGAACAATGGACGTCCTTTCCTGTCAAAAGAAGTCATCCTCTTTGATCCTGACTTGTTCCTGGACAGTACACAGCTCCATTTTGTTGATGAGGTGCTTTAACTTCAGATAAAATTTGACAGAAAATAATCTTCGCGTTCTCGGGTCGTTCTTTTTTTTTTAGGTGAATTTTCACATTTAACTTTTTAAAAAATAAAAAGTTTATGAAATTCGCTTGTGTTCATGTTAAAAAAAAACTGAATTTATTTACGGCCTTTAGGCAACTTTGGCTAATGTGTTCATGTTAGATCTAGAATGCAAACTGTTACCATGATTCAGATCCTACACCAATATTTTATCCGTTTTGACAGATTTAAAAAAAATTAAGTGCACACGCACGTGATAGGACATTATGTTTTAGTTCAAGGACATGATAGTCTACAATTTAGTTACTGATACTGAAGCTGAGAATAAAGCTGAATTTTCTGATTAACATGTTGTTGAAGTACAATACATTAAAAGCAGACAGACATGATATTATAGTATACAGTACATGAACAATATTTTACTGTCTGTGGACAAGTTTAACCCAAATACTAACCTGTTCTGTTGCGTATAATATTCAGATACAGAGCTGTATCATACCTTGTTCTTGTGACAATGGGTTTCAAACAAAAATTACCGCAAAAGCTGTAAACCAGTCAGTGTACGGTACAGCAGTCAGTTTAAAAAGTGACTACATCATGTACGTTACCTGCAGTCATGTCCGTGGATATGGCTTGCCCACGGAAATGATGAATTACCAACATTAGATGGATAGAGAATGCAAAGGTAATTGAAAGAGCACTGCAGATATTACCATACTTAAAAAAAAAGTTACATTGAAGCAGTTCAAGCAGACCTCACAGACTAGTAATTTTCAGACTATAAAGACATTTTTAATGATAAGTTACTTGAAGGAAAGCTTTTGTGTTTACAGTCCATTTCTGTTGGTTTAGAAAAAATTCTGACTGAATTTCAATCCAACAAACCCTTGTTACCCTTTCTTGACTCTGAAATGTATATAATGATCCTAAATATTGGAAAAAGATTCTTAAAGAAATCGGTAACATTCAAAGTAAAAATATACAGGTCAATTGCTTTCTGTAGGAACACAGAAAGAAGACTTGCTTTCAATTAGTGAGGCAGATATTGCAGGACTTGTCATGAGGAAGAGAAAGAGGTAGACTTGGAGCAAAGTCATTTTGGAAAGGGTTGAAAGAAATAGAAACAATGAGTTTTCGAGAAGAATGCCAGGACATTTTGCTTGCACTTTATAAAAAACTGACAGATGTGAAGTGTCCTTTAAGAAATAAACTGTTGGAAGATGCAACATGTTTCTCTCGTACTGTTATGTTGAATAATAGCCTGAATGCGTGACAAGTTACAACTCGTCTAGAAGAAATGATAATTATAAATTATGTGACAGCCTTGGAAGCATACTAGTTAGAAAAAAGTTACTTCCAATTGTATGAAGAGGAAGGGGTGAAAGAAAAATGTCGATCGTCCAGTTGGAAAGCTCAGCTACTGGACATGTTTCTGATGGATATTTTAGAGAATGATTGTTCATTGAAGAAATTGACTTGTGGAGTCTTAACTCTATTTTACGGTAATGGTGCAGTAAAGAGAGACTTTTCCATAAACAGAGAATGTTTGGTTGAAAATTTGCAAGAAGATTCAATCATAGCCCAGCGTTGTGTTCATGCTGCAGTATCTGCAGTTGGTGGTGTCAAAAATGTGTCCATTAGTAATAGCATGATTTATGTTAAAATGTCTTTTCACGGCGAAAGGAAGCATTAAACCAAAGGAAGACGCAAGAAGAAGAAATATAGTGTAATGCTTAAAATCAAGAACTTAAAGGAAAAGAAAGAGCACTTTTACAAGATGCAGAAATAGAAGCACTTATGCTTGAGGCGAGAATTGCTGCTGCAGAAAAGACGCTTAGGCAGTGAAAAACGTATTCGTAATAGTGTCTAATTTAAATGTGTGTACGTACGTAAATATGAGTGAAGATAAGTGAACTAGTGTGGACATTTTTGTGATCTTCTACAATCAAGAAATATGGTGGCTACGAAATTTCCCCAACTTTGAATTCAGAAAGTGAAATCTTATTAGGATAGAGTATACAACTATTATAAGGTGAGAGATTTTGTGTTATATCCTTGAAAATTTCGCGCTAACACTGGGGGAAAATTAGAAAGAGGGTGAAAGGTAAAAACTTTTAGGCTGTTAAGGTCTCAAAAAAAATCCCCGAATTTGGTTTTGGCTTTCTGGTAGACACCCTACACAATACACAACATCTCGTATACTGGTGTAGATTGGGTAATAATAATGTTTGTCCGGGATCTATTCTAGTGTAATTTTAGCAGATGGTTACAATTTACATGACGTAAAATGAATTACACTTCCTCCCCACGGACATAACCCAGAAGTTTGTGACAGCCATTACGCTTAGATTCTCTTTCTAGTTTATAAACTCGAAATACCCAAACTTTTCTATATTTCTTTAAAGAAACAGTTTGTTTTCTAAAAACCTTCACCAGTACCGACAGGTTTTAATTATTTATTGAAATATAAGAGAAAGTACTATATAGGAGAAAGGGTGAGCGACAGTCCATGGACGTGTCATTTCAAGTATTGTGAACAATGATGAAAATAATAGAGTACTTTTGGTTCCCGTTTACATTTCATGAGTTTTCGAAAGCTCTTTCCTATGTTTATGTAAAAGTAAAAGAATTCAATTTGCTTTATTCTACGAAATATTTGCCTGTGAAAAAAGGCCCCATTTTTTCTGAGAATGACAATGTCATATTCGCCGACCTGAAATCTGTTTGAGAGCTCTAAATTCCGTGTTCCATTTATACTGATTTCTAATTTTATCTAAGCTTGATTATGGTTGTTATGCATGTGCCTGTGCAGATTCTGAATTTTCCGTATGCTGAATAATGTCCATAATGCAGGACGTACGCGTGTTGCACAAGTCTTTGTCGTGATGCCGCAGAACCTCCTCTTGAGATTCACCGGATGTGTTATATGCTGAATTCTTACTCTAAGATATCTTTGCTCATCGATTCCGGCGATCGGCCATCTTGACTGAGGCTTTTCCAGTTTTTATTCCTCAAACACTAAAGTAATGCCGAAATGATACCTTCAAACTAGCTCCTGACTGACTTCCTTCCCACACCCTCTCCTTTCGTCTATCCTGGTGGGAGCCACAGTTGCCTAAAGTCCCTAAAATTCAGTTTGAAGTAATCTTTGCTTACATATGCAGCACATTTAGTAGTAAACCCAGTGTTTGCACACCGAGGCAGTCTGCCCATCGATTCAGCATCCAAGCGTCTTCTGAGTGGTTGAGATTTTGAATGCAAACCTTCCAGCTTGTCTGGTGTGTTCGTTTCCGTCTCTGTCCTCCGTGAACAGTTGATCCTCCACAGGTTGATCTATCATTTTTACTTTATGAAAAGCGAAGACATCCATGATACAGTTCCAGCGACGATTTCGTGAGTTGCAGAGTCAGTACCCAAATTTTATCTGTATTTGTGTATTCAAATCCGCTGAATTTGTTGGTTGCGGCGACGCTGCTGTCAAATTGCACAAAATTAAGATTACTGTTGCGCCATGGAAATAATCTTGTGGAGGTAGTAAGAATGAAGAGATACTTCTACGTCGCCTACGCATAGAGCACAGCCGCCGATATAGGATATCCTTTACGCCGCTTGAGTCATCAAATTTTAACGAATGTAATGCTCTTTTAACTATTCGTCACATATTTTTAAACTTGCTCGGTATAGTCATCTCAGATAACTTCAACATTCCCAACGAGAAGGCATTACTCCTTGGAGATGATCCTGCCCTGGTAAATAGACTTTCAGTGTCAGACATTTTTTAATATGCTACAGGCAGACTTGTCAAAATATTTTAATATGCGTTTAATAAGTTGTTAAATTTCATCTCATGTTGTTTTTATTTAATGAATTTCCATTTTTATTTTTAGACTACGATACTCTTTATACGTTCTGCTTTTTATTTATTTCAACTGTTGGTCCTATACTTACTAAAGACCCTTTACACCTTCAGTTTTTATTGGCTTTTGATTTGTTAATAGTTTTAAGTTTAGATGTGACAAAGATAAAGGACTTCCCCGCATTGGGACAGGAATAAGCCATAGTGCTGTTAATGCCTATACAAATAATTTTATTTATTGTTACAAAACTTAGAGTGAGGAACATGGACAAAACTAAAGCAGATAAAACAAATCATCTTACTTGGGTTTTCCTTTACAAGTCAGTTTATATACTGGAGCAGTAGGTTCAAACGATCCAACTTCCTTCTTCTCGCGCGAATACTGTGTTTTATCCCAATGTAACTTTGGCTGACAAGCTCGTATCTTAATATGTCGATCTATCGAAGTCGGTCATTTTGATGACAGTAGCGTTTGATACTCATATGAATATACAGCAAAGTTTTTTTTTTTTTCCAGTAACAGGAAATAGACTAAGTGAGGGGAAGGTTAATGCAGATGTAAATTACTAAATGTCTTAATAGTTTTTTTGTGTTGATTAAATATAGTTGAAGGTTTAATACCGCTCGGCCACCTCATTGCATTTTATTTAAGAAAAATTACATTTGTTTTAAAATGTATTCGTACATTTTGAGTATTTTCAATATATATAAAAAAAAAACAAAAAAAAAACGTAGAATTGAATGCTTTCATATAACAAGTGGGACATTCTATTGTATAAAATATAAGGAAGTTCTGATTATCGTTACATATGATTTCTCACAATTATTTCATGAATTAGGAGCTGAAAGTCTTCGTGTAGAGTTTGATCGCCAGTGTTCAACTGAAAGACGTCATGACCCATTGACAGTTATGGATGGAACAGGAAAGACTGTATCAATACGTTCAGGACGCGAATGGAGTGACTGGTCGTCTGAGTTGAGAATTACAGGTAACTGGCCTAAGTGTAACGTGTGGACAATAAAATTCTAACTGTATATATTTACACCTAAAAAATCAGTAGTAACAGATTCAAGTAGTAAAAGATTAGAGCGATTATTTATAAGAGTCTAAGCGTAAACAATAAAATTTCCTATTCTATATAAAATGAGTTGTCAAAATATCTTAAATTTGGCTCTTTAGTAGACCGATTTCAAGTTACTTGATTTTTCCGATTGAGTGTAAACTGGAAGAGCAAGTTTAGTTTGCAAAACCGTTAACAGCAACTTTTGTTGCATCTTAAGTTGCATGTGTAAATTAATATGAAACTGAAAATCTTGTGTTCCTCTTAAGAAATGTCTTTACGTAAAATAAAAATAGGGTGAGCAGAATCTTTGCTTATCTTAATGTAAACATTAATGAAATAATTGTTCATTATTTCGCTCTAGTGAAATAATAATTAATGTATTCTATATATAAGGGGCGATCAAATTAAGATGTACTTTTCGGTGAAACCTGTTTATTTACTTTAGACATTTACACATTATCACCGCTATGATTAAAGCATTGCGAAACAAGGTAGTGAATGATTTCCTGGAAGAGTCCATGGTTAGGAGCCGAATCAGTCTCGAACAACTTTGTCATCTCTTCGCCCAATGCAAAACCGCGTTCCTGGACAAGCTGTATTAGGAAACCACAATGCCTATCCCCATTTAAGAAAGGGTAATATAGATTTGCATAAAAAGTTTGGGTGAAAAGTTCTTAAACCCCGTCCTCTACAACCCAGACTTGAGCCCTTGTAATTTCAATATTCTCAATCTCTTGAAAGAAACATCTCAAGGTACAACGCTTTTCATCTAACAAGGAGGTGATTGCAGCTGCTCAAGACCGGGTCGGTTCTCAGAACAAGGATGTCTTCTAGAAACCGTTAATCGCTTGTTTCTCAGTGGAACTTTCGCCTTATAAGGGTGATGATATATGTAAATATATGAACGGAATGAACTTAGTATACACGTATAGACTCCGTCGTTTTTTAGATACTATCACAAGTAATCACCACGTAATTAAAAGTTTATTTAAAAGTAACCTCCTGAGCAATAAGTCGTTTTTTGAAATGAAATTAATACGTTTCATTATAAGATACCTTTTCATTTGAACGCTCCTTATAATTTCTTCTATGTGTGTTCAATATTCATTTTCTTCTTTAGAGTTTGTTCAATTTTGAACAAAATGTAATATAATGTGCGTCATTAAATTCTGAATAATAATAGTATTTAGTAAGGCATTAAATTACAGATAACTACAAGATATATTACAACAAAATTGCAAATTGAAAAATGGCTTAGAAAGAGAATTCCGTTGCAGTTGGTGATATCTGTTATTTAAGGTGATGATTTGAATTGGCAAATAACAATTTATTTACTTTTGTTAATTTACGTCTATTAATGATTGCTAAATGGCAACATGATGATTCATGATTATTTCCTTCCTTCTAAAACTGATTTAAGTGAATGAGATAAATTAGCTGTTCATATTTACGAAGATTTCCACAGGCTACTATATCCATTTTACTTCTTTAAATGTATTTCATATAATATACAAGTTCCAGATTAGATTCTGAAGAAAATGTTATTGTAAACCATTGATTTTAATTGGATAGAGTACTTTCTCGTTCAAACCGACAGTTAAGTCGAATTAGGAACTTGTATATTATATAAATACGATTTTTTAACTTTTTTTTTAAAGTGAAATGGATTTAGTAGGTTTCGGAAACAAGTTTCTTATTTGTAAAACATTGGTGCTCGATTCCATTGTAAAGTCAAGAGCGGTGGTAAGCTGATTACATTTTTATTTCTGTACCTTTAATGTGCATAAGTACAGTGCTCTTTTTATATGTACGTAGGTGATACACTACGGTGGAAATTTACAAGTGATGGTTCTGTCAATGGATGGGGTTGGAAATTCACTGTTTACCCGATTATGCCGTGTGCAGGACCACATGATTTACAATCTGACAGAGCAGTTTTATCCCAACCGTGTATTGATCTGGTGATGTGTCTTCTAGATGGTCGCTTGGATATAGGTTCAGATCGAAATATTATATCACGATTAGCCGCGGCATTGGCTGCATGTGCTCAGTTGAGCTCTCTAGGTAAGTGGATCACATATTTTCAGGGAGAAAGTTCTTGTATTATGTATTAATATCATAGTAAAATTGTGTTTGTTAACTTGTAATTCTTTTATCTTTTTAATGTGACAGTGAGATATATTAGTGGGATGCAAATTAAAACCAGTATTAAAAACCACATATTCTACATGTGCATCGTTACCTTCGACAGTTTTGATCCACCAAAGTGAAAAATGAAACTAATATGAATCCCAGAGAACGATTTAAAATCCCTAATTCGTCCATTCTTGAGGATGATGCCTTTACAGTTTATTGAGGTTTGTCATATTTGAGGGACAGGCATTACATTAGCTCTTTGATATCATAGTGCATTCAAACTAACCTGTCACTTTTGCATATTTATGCGCTTTTTATATTTACTGTATATTTTTACTTCGAAAAGTCTTGATACGACCGTTTATTTTTTTTAATTGTTTCTGGAAGGTTGTAAAGTTTTTATATATAACGTATTAACAGCTTAATTTGGGCTAATGACAGTAAGAAATTTTCCAAGATATTAGGCGTAAGCCATAGTATTGCTGACTTTGCATTCGGAGGTCCTGATTTGATCCCAGCGATGACCATCGTGACCGAAGTTTCTCCAGGGCTTTTTGTCAGTCACAACAGGCAAATACCAGAATGGTACCTTCACTTTAAGCACTGGCCAACTCCTTCCCGCATCCTTTTCCCTACTCAGTCCCGGCCTGAGCCATAAATGCCTAGAGGTATAAATTCAGTTCATAGTATTGGAATTCAGTTTTATTTATATATTTATTTCTTGTGCTATTAACTTTTTTTTTCTTAAAACTAATAGTTTTCTTGATGCATGTGTTTTCTTTGTCTTGTTATCTTTGTTGTTATATTATTAAGAAAATATACTGAGGATAGAAGACAGAAAACGTAAGTGATACTCACGCAGGTTACATATTTGTTCATTATTCTTTTGACATTTATGTTTCCTTTATATTAAGTATATTGTTTAAAAACTTTGAAAATGAAACTTTTTATTATCTGATTTGCAGCTGCTTCTCAGAGAATGTGGGCACTTCAAAGACTTCGGAAGCTGATGGTTGCAGGTTTCGGGAAGGTGCTGAATATTCCTGCTTTGTTGATGAGCGAACAATCTTCAGAAATACCACGTCCTTATACTGATTCAGCTTTGTCGGCACTAGTAAAGGGTTTACCAGAAGCTCTTCTCAGACAATATGAATACGAAGACCCGATTGTGAGAGGTGGAAAACATCTCATGCATAGTTCCTTTTTCAAGGTAAGCTGAGGATATCGTAAAAAGCAAAATCACCTTATTTTATTGTACTCTGTGTCTAATCTTAACATTTGTCGGTTTAACAGGAGATGTATAGTTCTTTTCATTAAAAGTGCTTTCCGAATTATCTAGAAACCTTCGTTCGGATATGGTTAACTTTCAATAAAGCAATTCAAAGTTCATTTGTCCAAGTTCCTACCTAAGATATATACATACAGAAAGTCGGATTTTATACTTGCAGATATACTGCCTATCTAATACTTATAATTTGTCTGATTTCAAATTTATTTGAAAGATTCCGGTCATGTGGTGTGAATGTAGTAAAATAGCTTTAATTTAATTTTAAAGAATCGTATGTTCAAAGATAATGTTGCTAAAATTTCCTTGTATATTTAATCTTGTATATCATCCAAATTAATCCAAGATATGTAGTTGTTGGGAGTGAACAGCTCCTATGTGTGGGACGCTTAATGGACATAGAATAGGGGTCCCATAATATTTTCTTTAGAAAACGGGACATTTCCAAATTTTTGCTTAAAAAATTCGGGACATGTTGAAAACTAGTGGGAGAAACTATTTATTATTATATTTTGCTCTTGAAATAAGATACTGATATTAAAATCTCACGTGGTTTACAGCGCCTGGCCGAGCACCATGCGAAATACAAAATTTAAAGTTACATAAATGATTTTCAGCATTTTTTTCTACTCATTTGATGAAGGGAAGTTCTCTTCTAATATCATTTGTGCTACACTTACGTTTCAGCATAATACGGCTTGAAAACGATCAGTTTATACAGCAACAACTAACACTGCGTATTCTACAAACTCTAGCAACTACTGAAGTTCGTAACGGAACCGAAAGTTTATAAAGTAACATTTTATCATAGAGATCCATATACTAGATGCAGTTGAAAATCAAACAATTTCGAGCTTGTCCGTTCATCATCTTTGTTTTTCTTGTAAAGTTCCATGTGACACTAAGTTCTTGTTTCTTGTGTCGATGTGGTTTGATGTAAGTTGTATTGAAATCGCATTTGAAATTGATGAAAACTTAAAAAAGCGGAACATTTGGAAAATAGTCGGGACACTGGGACATTTCATCAAAAAAACTGAACGAATGATAACCCTCACATAGGAAACTGTGTTTATCGCCAACGTAAGTAAATCGCGCAATCATGAGTTTTATCGAATCCAAAATAATAATATGCTTTGTTTTGAACACATACTGTTGAACGAAAAATTAGGACGAAGGAACATATATATATTTTTAGGTAACTTCAGTACAACTGGGATATTCTATCGTGAAGTTTTAATGTCGTTTTCTTTGTAGGTGCTTGTTGCTTTAGCCTGTGATTTGGGTTTAGATTCTTTACCATGCTGCGCTGAAAATCATAAATGGTCATGGTTCAGACGCTACTGTATGGCAGCTCGTGTAGCCGCTGCTCTAGTTAATCGAACTTCACTTTCACATAATTTCATAATTGAGGTTTGTATTTTTTCTTTACTCATTATTATTAGCAATATCCAAACTTGTGAAATATTTAGTTTCTTAAGATGATGAGAGGCTAAAGGGGGCCAAAGGAATTTGATGATTATCTTGATCAATCCTATAAACTTAATTTTTAGTATGTGACTATAACCTGTGTTTATTTATAAAAAGCATGTTGACGGCAACTATGCATCTTGTATCTTACTGGTAACTGTACTTATGTAGAGAATTAAACATAATTCTCTACAAAAGTACCTGTACCAAACAAATACTAGATCTCTTCTTTGTTTCCACTCTTTGTTCTTCCGTCTTCGTTCTCACTGTGTGTTTATCAATCATTTTGTTTCAAACTATGCATTCATATTTTAATGCATTAGGTAACAAACAGTTGTTATAGTATATTAATTATTATTATCACTAGCACTACATTTTTGAATTGACAATGAATCACAGATTTGGAATATGTTTTTAAAATTGCTGAGTAATTTCATTCTTACAATTACCGTATATGTTCTACACAAAGAGGTAATATTGGATTCCGTACCGCAAAAATTACATTTGTGATTATCTTAAAGCAGTGTTTATGCTGCTATTTTCTGTGTTACAAAATCATATCTAAAGCGTCGTAAAAAGTCTACCGAACTTGTCTCAGAAGCGATATTAGTCTATTTCTGCTGCTTTTGCGGTCAAATGTAAGTTTATAATGATATAAAGATGTGTTTAAATTTATATCGTTGATGATATGTAAGAGCCAATCTGCTAAAGTTGAATTCCGCGAGAAACTACAGGATGTGTAAACTCTTACTGCTGATTTCTATTTCTATTCATGTTAACAGTACCACATGTCCGATGATAATAATAATAATAATAATAATGCTGTTCTTGTTCATGAGTGTGAGTAGAATGATTGTGTCGTGTGTGTATAGTTATATTTCGTTTCAGGTAACCATAATATTTAGTCTTAGCAAAGAACAACGCAATACAGCCGTGAGACTATACTACTATTGTGGGTCCAATACTGCAGAAGCAAGTCGTCGTGTAGGTGCGGGATTCGTCCGGTACAGGGCAGGAACGTCAAAGACATTATGAAGAAATTTGAGGCTATAGGTTCTGATGTGGTGCTCCCATATCCAGTCGCCCAAGAACAGCAAAAACAGATGAAAACGCAGAGCGGTTGTTGGTTAACCTTAAAATAAGTCTGTCTGCAGAAATGAACATTTCTCCTAAAAGTGTTTATAACCTAATGAAGAGCGTGAAAGAGACCCTACATTTCATCTGGGCTCCATGATGGAGAGACAGATCGATGAGTGGAATTTGCAGAAACTGCCCTTGATAAGATTTATCAATGACTCATATTTTTGGACAGCATATGGTCGTCGTCGGAGGCGATATTTAAGTCTAGTGGATAGCCGGGACACTTCAATTGGCGCAGTTGTGTTTATTGGGACTCACATAATCTCCATTATTGAATAGAACGTAATCTTCCAGGGGTTACTGTGTGGGCAGTCGTGTCTAAGTCACGGCATCATCGAACTCTGCAACTGCGGATAAGTACCTGGATATCCTTCAACGTACTTACTCTCGAGTGGAACGAATAAATAATCACTGCCAAGCTGATTGTGGCGTTCGCGAGACATTGTTATACCAGTGACACGTCACATAGCCCGAGCAGCAGACCATCGCTGCTCGTATACGGCGTAGGGAATTGGCGACCCCATCGTCCAGCTGGCTTTTGCTGGCTGCAATCAGCCCTCGCAGCTAAACACCTACGCTGCTTGAAAGGAGGACCAGCACAGAGGAGTTCCATTCACATTCACCTCATTTTCATCCACAGATGATCATCATTTCATCTCCTCTTTTGCTGTGAGTTGTGCCTCCGCGCAATGACCACGGATGTGACAGGATGTACTTGCATTGACGATTGCCCCTGGGCTCAGGGGAAAGGGGGCGGAACCATTGGATAGCGCCTAGTTCTTAACAGCAGATTCTTGGATGGTCTAGCTCGTTGAGACTGGGAAGTGCGCCATTGGGGAGCTCTTCGGACCTTTGGTCTCGCCAACACTCGGGGGAGTGGGTGTCCCAAGTATCCATCAGTCGGGAGTACAAGTGATTTCGACGCCAAGTCATTGGACTTCGCCTCGATTTCCAGCTTGCTGACAAGGGTGATGAGGGTAGTACCCGGCAGCCTCGTTGGCTCCTCAGAACGAAGACGGAGAAGTGTGGGCATTTACGGCTTTCATTCATCATGGCTCCACCACATCCTAATAAGTCGCCTTCGCAGAAAGAACGAAAGAGACAGAAGAGAGAGAGCGAAGAGAACGTCACTGATGTTAGTAAGAAGGCGCATACAGCTAATGCATCAAGCAGTGACAAAGAAGATAAAATCGCAGTAGAGGAACAGACAAGTATCGTACCGTCTATTACACGATATCTTGTGATTAAAGTAATGAGTGAAACAGAAAATCCAAGTGGTTTGAAGGGGTTATCCCCTTCTTTCGTAATACAAAAACAACTTACTTACGTTGCAGGTGAACTTAAGCATGTTAAAAAGCTTCGCAACGGCACCTTGCTCGTAGAGACATCCAATAATAAACAGTCTACTAATCTCCTAAAGCTGAAAACCCTAGGACCATTCGCAGTTCAAGTTGAACCAGACCGTCAACTGAACTTTTGCCAGGGTGTAGTATCTTGTTGGGACTTGCAGGATGTCCCTGAAGAGGAGATTAAGAATGAATTGGCCAGCCAAGGTGTAGTCAACGTTAGGCGGATTAAAACACGTAAGAGTGGCGAGCTGCAACCCACGAGCTCACTAATTTTGACGTTTGCCATGCCACAGCTTCCTAAGGACGTGAAGGCAGCCTTCTACTGCTTGCCTGTCCGTCCATATATACCCAGTCCGCTCCGCTGTTTTAAATGTCAGCACTATGGACACACCAGCACGTCGTGTAAGGCGACCTCTGCTGTTTGTGCAATTTGCGGAACCAGTAGCCATGGTGAGGATCCTTGCACATCACTGAAACCTCAGTGTGTCAATTGCAAGGGTGAACACACGGCCTGGTCGCGGGACTGTCCTATATTTCAGGAGGAAAAACGAATTCGAGAGCTGATGGTCTTAGAGAAAATATCCGCTGGTGATGCTAAACGTCGATTACGTGATTCTCAGCGCACCCTTCCCTCTGGTGCGTTTTCACATGTTGTAGCCAGACTAGCAGTTAAAACTGTCTCGGTTGGTACCCAGACAGTTAATGTATCAACCCAAACAGTGTCTGATGTGCATGACGACCCTCCGAAGCCGCCCAAAGAATCGGAGGCTCCTCTCCATATGCCGACGCAGAGTCAGGGACAAAAAACACCTGTGCAGAGCTCAAGAACTCCACGGGCTAAGGCTACTTATAGTCCGTATAAAGTCTCGAAGTTAGTTCGCACTTCGCCTCTCACTACAAGCATAAAGACTCTGACGAACGTTCTGTCTGCTCAGTTAGCTCAGGAAGAGTTTGCACATACTGTCGATGAACCAAGTTCATCTTTGGCTTCTGACATGATTCAGGACCACTTAATGGATATAGATTTTAATCTCGTGGGCAGGAAAGGGAAAACTAGGTATAAACCTAAACTTAAACGGTAATATTTTACTTGTTTTCGCAGAGACTTTTATGATTACCGTTTATTTTATATGCTTATGCTCCTTAGCTGTTAACTTTTATAATGTCTTTTTGTTTTACCTTGTGAAGGGCCATTTACAGGCTTTCTTATTATACTGGCCATTTACACCAGTTGGCTGATAGTGAAGACCTTCTACATCTTCATCTTTTATCTTTTTATATTATTTTAATTAACAGCTAAATTTTTATATGACCAAGATAAGGGGCTTCCCCCGTATCGGGACGGGCGTAAGCCATAGTGCTGTTACCGCCCATAAAATTAATTTTATCTTATCTTACCAGTGACACGTGGTAATGTACTTCTGGTTGAAACAAAAATGAAAAATATTTCTTTAATTCGAAATCGGCGTAACCTTTTACACCCCCTTGGTTGTTTTTAAGTACCATTAAATTATTTTTGTGTTGAAGTTATTGTATTCATTAATCTCTTCTATCTTCTGTTACAATTTTTCCTTTTAGATTGGCAGTGATTATTGAATATTTAGGCTTAGTTTTTGTATATGTATGTTCATAAAGTGAACTATTAGATTTTCCAAGAGCAAATATATCTATTCAAAAAACGAAGCTTCTATCTTCATGTGGAAATATGTACATGTCTAAATTCAACACATATTACAGTTCATGTAGTTCTACATTACGATTGTCTGAAATTGTCTTCTTATGGATTTCAGGTGAGGAAGAAGATTGCCGAGATGATTCCAGAAGATGAAGTCCTTACATACGATCACGAAGGTCATGAACTTTTCAAACAGGAGTTTGACGAGCAGTTGTTGTTATGGCTAAATAGGTAAATGTAGTGACTGTTTACTCTAGTAATCTTAGCATATTCTTCGTACCATTAGGAGATCGTACCATATTCCTCCCCGTTTAGCGTATATGCAATACAGAAAGGAAGCATGGTAATGTAATTGGTGTAGATAAACAGAAATTAACTACTACAATTTTTGACAACTAAATAGAATTTGAGTATCAAGAAAATAATCCGCATTTTCATATTTTCGAAGTTCCATGTTTCTTAAGTTTCCTGTTACTTATTTGCAGTGTTGGGTAGTACCTAGGTACATTCCAGTTGCAGTACCTAGTACCTGTAACTAGGTACTTTTTGCTGTACCTAGAATAATTGAACGAGAAATTTCTCAGTGATAGAGTGTGATAAAAAGTTTCGTATATTAGGCTGGTAACATGAATTTTGGAACGATTTGCCTCACTTAATCCTAAAATAAACAACTGATTCATGTCCAAAATATGTTTAATTTGTCAGCATAAAACTTTGAAACTTTTACTCCAACGCTGGCAATTTCTTTGAACTATTAAAGTAAAAGCTTTTCCAAAATTTCGGAAGAAAAAAAAAAGTAACAAAAACCTTCATCGGCAGGGAACGTGGAATGAATGCAGATTTATATTTAAAAGGCAAAATTATAAGGTTAGTTTCTACTTTTGGAACATTTTTTAAATATTTAATACACCATTGATTCATCTGCTTCGTTTTATTATTATTATTATTAACTGAAGGACAGATCTTGACACACTGCAGCAAACTAACTGGTTATTGGACGTTTGATATAATGTTCCTTTTGTAATCCTTTTAGGAATAAAGTACCCTTTGTGGATCACAAGAGCTTCACAGACGTGAACTACTTATAATTTATTGGTAACATATTTTCTGAGACCTTGGATCGGCACCGGGGGACGGCATCCATTTTCGAATCCTGCTGTCGACCACACTGACCGAAGATTTTCTCAGTTTCACCAGTCTAATCTTGATATAATAGACAAAAGGTCATGACCGCTAACCCTCCATATACTCGGAAGAGTGCTTCCCGAAGGACGCCATCCTTCTGACATATGACGGACTTATCCCATAGCTGGCTGTAAGATCCATAAATAAATATAAATTAAGAACGAAAAGAACTATATTTTGATGTTTTGGAACGCATTGTTTTCTCCATTTGTCATAAATGAATTAACCTTGTTTAATTATTTTTTAATGTTATTTTTTTCATTCGAATGCTAATTTCCTTTTCCCTTCACAATAGAATGTAATGAGCAATAACTGAAAGTTTTGTCTAGGTTGTCAATGAGTTTAACATTGAAGGTATACCGCTTCATAAATTTAAAAAGAATTATTTATTTTTCAAATGATTGTATCGTAATATTTTATTACCTAAAATGTGGAACATTTTTAAAAACTAATTTAATGTTGGGAGCTTCCTTCACATAATGTGTTCACTTCTCTGTATACTTGGATTCTTCACGGAGTTATTTTATTTATTATTATTTATTGTTTTTTCGTTTTTTAAAATGATGTACGAAACAATATTCGAAATACCGAGTGGCCGTGGTTTAGTTAGAAGAGCGTTGTTTTCCCCCTCGAGAGGTCTTGGGTTCGATACTAGAGACCAACCATCCAGACTGAGGTTTTTTTTTTGTCGTTAGTCTGACGCAAATGCCGGGATGATACCTTCAACCTAGACCCTAGTCGACTTATTTCTACATCCTTTCCCAGCGTGTGCCATCGATACATAAACCTAAAAATGAATTCAAATAATTGTAAGTGAAAGATATAAGTTTTCACATATCTTGCTGTAAAGTTTATCTCGATAAAAAGAATCTTGAAGAGATAAAATAAAATTTTACATTATAGGAACAGGGAGTGGTAATAGTTCAATTGCATGGGGATGGCGTCCCCTAGTGCCTCAAAAGTATTTGAACAATAAAATAGAATTTAACGGATGCTATTTCCACCCGAATTATTTATTTTAGTTTTATTTATTAATAGGAAACAGACATCTTAGATTTAAAATAAGGAGTTCGGAATTCCACGTCTTACCTATATCTATTAGGTATGTCTCCCTTTATAAAACTATGGATGTTTTCTCTCGCCTCTTGGAAAAGAGATTCCTAATAATAATCTGCTATCTTTATTATTTAGTACATAATAGATCACAAGTGCGAGCTCAACTTCCAAGCTAGAACAGATGATATTAGGCACTAGAACTAAATGTGCCACAGCTCGTGGTTATCGTGGAAACCCCATACTGTACCTTCATTTGATATATCAACAACCATCCCTAAAATCTCAGCATCCACTTCCAAATATTACGATCAAATTACTGCGTTATCTAATTTCACTCATAGAAATAATGTACCCATCTGAAACGCTAAAAAATCTCTAGTTTTAAATGTACTATTTATAACAATAGAGAGCACTCTTTTGAGTCTCAAACAGAAAGAATGGTGGATTCTTACAAAATCAAGAAGATAGTCTCATTATCTCTATCTCATGTACAAAATATTAAGAATAATGAAAGAAACCTATTTCTTTACAGTAAGTTGATAGATCGTACGAAGAAACAAATTGTGACACACTGGAAAATTTATACAGCGTGGTAATATAATGCACCGACAAACTTTAAATGATAACAGTACATAAAAAATAAGGGAAAAAAATAATTACAAAAACTTTTTAAAGACACTTTTCTTAAACAATTCGTACTAAAAAGTAAAAAATAATTTTGTTTATGCATGACTAAAACGAAAAGCATGGGCGCGCTAATTGAAGAATATATAGTGACTGTATATGAGAGCTCGCCTCATGCTTTTCTTTTTGGTCATGCATAAACAAAATTATTTTTTTTACATTTTAGTACGAGTTGTTTAAGAGAAGTATGTCTTTAAAAAGTTTTTTTTTTATTTTTTTTACCCAAATCCTAAAGTGTTCTGCAACCAGCCGAACGCCACTTCGTTGCAGGGTAGTATTTATAGGTAAAATTTTTAAAAAAATATATTAAAATATATAAATGTATAGAAATATATGGATGTAACAATAGAATATTGTATTGTTACCTGACTTACGTCGCTGTGCAAATTTCATCATTGTATAACGTCGGTAAATGAGCTAAATTAAGGTTGCAGGATTTGAGGACACCACGAACCATTGTGAACTAAAGAAAAGATGGTAAAAAGTTCTGATGATCGTGGTGGAAATTCCGCCGTGTTTCGGAGCTACAGGCTGCCGAAAGGGTGAAAGATGTACTTTACAGCTTCAAATTCCCAATATAAATTGCTCTACAATAGCAGCAAGAGCAGCAGCTCTACAATATAATTAATTGTAGAGCTGCAGCGGCAAGTTATCATCAAAGACTTCAAATCTCATCTATTAAATATGCATATTCGAACATTGAGTGCACAAGGGAGAAAGTAGAGATTCCCAGAAATTTTCTGAAGCAAAGGTTAGTCGAAATGACTTCCCAGCAGGTAACAATAATTCGTTTGCGACTTTTCTTCAGAGAATATCTTGAAATCACCTACTTCCTTTAAGAAATCCCTCGCGCACCCAATGCAAAAATTTGAAATATGCAAATTTAGATGGAAAATTTTTGAAGTCTTTGATGATATCATACCGCATCAATTCTACCGATAGTTGTATTGGGTATTTGAACCTCTACAGTTCATTTGCATGTACCTCCGAAACTCGGCGGAATTTCAACCCACATAACCAAGATTTTCTCATTATTATTTTATGTACTATGATCCCTCGAGATTTGTCTGTGCATTACGTTGCCACTCTGTATATCTACAGCATCAAGAAATAAATGGACGCCGCTCATGATCAGAACCGAATACCCTTTCGAAAGAGAACGTAAAATATATGTAAATTAAAAACGTGGTGAAAGATTTACTTACGCGGAAGAAAGACATTTCTATTAATGATTCATCATTTTAGTATTTAAATTTCTGCTTTTTCTGACTCCTTCCTTTGTTTTCATTCCTGTATCTATTATTAATATACAGTATGGTGAATGCAAATGTCCGTATTTTTTAAACAAGGGTTAGATAACACAGCACACTTTGGTTGCACCAATCCTGCTCAATAATAAGTGTTTATTATTATTATTATCATCATCATCATCATTCTAGTCAGTCAGCATCCCCATAGTTGTTAATATCATTTCCAGCACTGTTTAGCAGTAACTGGGTCAAGTACCTTAGGTACATTTATCAGTACCTGTACCTAGGTACATTGACAGCTTGACAATTTAAGGTCAGTACCTAGTACCTGTACCTAGGTACAAAAACAAGTACCTAACCCCAAAAACAAGTACCTTGTTGGTAGATAGGAAGCGAGATCTAAATATTGTTGTCTCTCTGGCCTTTGTGGTATGTTTCAAAAATGGATACTTTCGTTCGTTTGTACTAATATGCGTTGTGTGTGATAAAATACAATTAAAATTCGTTATTTTCTTTCTCACAAGCATGCTGTTTGTATGTAAAAATACTGCTATAATAAGTGAGCATAGATGTAATACACACCAGAAAACATTCTACTTTGAAGGTATTACGATCTAAACAGTTTAGATAGAATTTGTTTGTACTACAACCATATTAGTATTAGATGATGAAATAGAACAGGGTTTCTCAACCTGGGGGTCACGACCCCCAGGTGGGTCGCGGTATGTGTGCAAGGGGGTCGCGAGGTGGGTGTAAATATAAATTGAACTAGGATTTTGTAGGTTAAAACTAAGTAATTTCAGAGAAAGTATTTTAGTTTGTTTTCTGTTTTTATCATTACTAAAGATAATGTAGTTTGTTGAATAGTTTTTGGATATGTAAGTACAGGAAATAAACTGTTATGTTTTGAAATGAAAAGCAAATATACGTAAAAAGAAAATAATTATGGGTCGCTGGCTAGAAAAGAAAGCATGGTAAAAGGGGGGTCGCGGGATGAAAAAGGTTAAGAAACGCTGAAATAGAACAATAATCTCTGTGACAAAATATGTAATAAATGAATGTTTTACATGCCTTTGACGTGGCAGAACCCGAAACTTAAAGCTACGACCACTCATGTCAGAGAAAAAGAAATTTCAATTCGAATTCTTTGAAAATTTTGTTCCAAATTTAGGCATGAGTTTTACGAGTTTTGACTAAACAATTTCTACACTCTCGAAATGTTCCAGCAACCGAATAAATGCGCTTGCAATTTTGTGAGTGGACTCCAACTCTGTTTCAAAAGCTGCATCGAATATCTTGTTCAGTTTGATGTATACTTCATACTTCTATATTTAATAGTAAATGAACTACGAAATAATCAATATTGACTAAATACGAATCCTTGTTGAAGAAATGACCCAGGAAGCAACGTTTAGGGAGATTTTTGCATTCGTTTTTCTTGTCCGACATTCGTAAAGGGTACAGTAGTATCTCAAGGTACTTGCGCTGCAGGAAACATACCGACTTCATTGTTGGATTTTCCAATTCTGTGTTCTTGTTCTAAGCCTGTGTTAGGCAATCGTGGAACAATTGAAGGACTATTGAGTTCTCCAGTTATACATAAATCTTTAATTTTACATCTGGGGATATGCGAATTTAATTAAAATAGGCTGACAAGGCTATTACACTTAAATTTATTGTAAAACGGCACAGCAAGGGTTACAGTTTTAATTAAATTAAGTATGGATACAAGGTATCTTTATAATTATATCCAGATATGTGAAGTGTGTTCTGTATGCGTGCAAACTCTGCGTTGCACAGTATGAAGACATGTATCAGGCGAGTTTCAGCAGTGTGCGGCTAGAGACCATTCATCGTCATAATAACTGAGAATATCTTCAGTTGTGTTTTGTTCCTCATAATAGTACATTTTATTAGTATCACTCTTCATCTGCTTTGTCATTGTATAAAGTTTGAAAAGTAAACTTAACAAACTTTAAATATCGCAAAGCGAATTTTCTATTGAATTCGTGAGACAATAGTTAGTCAGTCACACGACTGTTTCCATTTCAAATGTGTGCATTCGGTTCAAGATGTGTACACATATCTATGCGATACGCAGATTGTGTAATACTGGAATGATTTGCCTAGAGCATTTATCGTGAACTGATGTAATCAAATTTACATACATATTATCAAAATAGTAAAGGAAAAGCATCATCTGATCAAAGAATAATGTCTCGTATTCATGAGAAAGTGCCACAATATGAATTAACTAAATGTATACATACTTTCAAATAATTAATTACTAGATATGTCGATATTTGAGCCTCCTGGAGTTTTGATTGTTGACCAATCATCATGAAGACAAGTGAGGATTTACTTTAATTTAAAAAAAGTAGCGGGCTTCAGTCGCGGAGGTTAGAAAATGAAGAAATTATAGTCGCTGTGCTGACCACAACACTCTGAGGAAAACCCTGTCTGGTAAGTCATGACCCAATTTAGACTCTAGCCCTATGAAAGTTGAATCTTTCCATATCATGCTGTCTGGTTTCGTCTTTTTATTTTCCTCGTTAACAATTTCGGTATATTGCCGGTTTCTCTTTTTCTCATTACTTAGCTATTTGATTTTTTTCGGCTACTCGTTATATATAGTTCATATGTTTGAGATTTGTCTTGTACTAAAATTGAACTATCTTTGATTATGTATAACTACTTCCGGTATTCGTATCTTGTGCCTACAATGCTTGTTTCGTTTCTGAATACGGTTAGTTCTAATTTCTATTGATTAACCTAAGTAAGTTTTTCAAATGTTTTTCCTTCAGAATATTAATCAATGTTTCTACCTGATCAATACGTCTTTGCACGGATTTTGCTTCTTATTTAACGATTTGCGCTTGAATCATTAAATTAAACAAAACGAAGATGACATCTTATCTATTTGACGTTCGTGGTAGTAGTCTCCAATCCTTCAATAAACAAACACTAAAACCCTACGTTTCGTAAGTCATACTTATACTGTTGGTGGGAATGAACGTCTAGGAAAACCTGAAGAAAAATAGTACGAATTTCATATATGGTTATTGTCAGACTTCAGCGCTATCTAGACCGTGGCCAACTATCTTCCAACATCCTCTCCCACACTCTGTCTCGACCTGAGCCTGAGATGCCTAAAGGCCATAAATCAATTTAAATGAAAAATACATATACTGTCTGGAAACGCTCGGTGGTGAAATCTGGATAGCCTATGTGTACGGTTCGCCTACTGGACTCTTCCTTACTTGTTACGTACTCTTTTTCAGTATTCCTTACTTTAGGTCACGACAACGTTAAAAGATAGATGTGAATCACAATTGAGTGTTGTGGGTTTGGGTTCTTTAACTTATTTCATATCCAACTGTTTTTTACTTTTTTCTGGTGTACTATATTTCTTGAAGTTTTCCTAGATGTTCGTCCCTCCTGATGATGTATGACTTACGATATGTAGGGTTTTAGTGTTTGTTCATTGAAGGATTGGAGACTGCACCACGAACGTCAAGTAGGTAAGAAGTTTGAAATTTTAGTCTCCTGCGTAATAGTGATATTTAAAAATCGAAGAGAGTTCGTGTTTCTGAATGTTTTGGGGAGTATTGTCTGATTTAGCATTGTTAACCCAAGTCGATATCAAACCCAAAGTGCTTTCTGACTACCCGTTCGGTTTACGGCTGGTCCTGGATGGATTGAGCCAGTTCCCGGAACCGTCTATGTATTAGCTTCGCACCCTGAGCTGGTTTTACTGAATAAAGCACTGAGAGCGTATTGACGTAGTTAAACTGTAGATTATAAGAGAAATTGTAGTGTGTTTTTGGAGTTTGGCGAAGTTTGTCCTTTTTCTTTCTTCTTTCTTTACTGTTTGAGAGAGGCTTCTTGAAATAAAATACCTTAGAGAAGAAGTTGGGACATTTTGCGAAAAGAAGTGTAGACTTGCTTTCTTTTAAATAAGATATGGTTTTATTTGCACTTGACGATAGCACAAATGGAAGATCGATACTGAGAAAAGTGTACAAGAAGTGTAACTTCAACAAGCATGATACAAATCTACGACTTCAGCATTAATGAGTAAGCTATACAGAACATGAGAGTTTCTTAGAAACTTTGAGATTTTTAGCTTCAAGTGTTTGAAGAAAGGAGGAAAATAGCAAGTCCCGATAGGGAAATTTCTATTCTTTTAAATTATTATTATTATTATTATTAGAGAACTGAGTTGGAGTGATTCAGAAACAGCTAAGTCCGATGTGAAGTTACTGACCTGTAGAGGTTTGACAAAACGACCAGTGTGAAGTCCGGCAGCACGTTCATTTTGAGCGCTCATAAGGTTAAATTTTGGGTTTATATACATCTTAATAACTGTTAGCCCTGACGTGACAAGATTTGCACGTCATGTATATTCATTTCCTTTTTCATTAACTTTTTATACTTATCAGTTAAGGGCCATATGTATATATAAATTTGCATATCATTTAATCAATTTCACTTTATTTGTTTGCTCTTGTTACTTGTAATTTTGGGGTAAAGCCGAGGGGAAAGTATTACTTCTTTGTTTAGCCTTGTTTCGTTAATCGCCAAGGAAAAAAAAAAGGTGTCTTCGCGGGTAGCTAGGTCGTTGATAGCGTTCGTCGCTGTTCGTGTGAGTGAAAGCCGTCTTCTTGTTAACGAAGTTTTCCGAGCGAGTGTTGTTGGCGGGAGAGAAACATATAAAAACGCCAGTTTCGCTATAGATATACACTCTCTTTTACCTATTCTTCGACCGGGGCAGTTCCTGGAAAGAGGTCTTCGTCCTCATTGTCTATGTGAAGATACTAGCTGCAAGATGTAGCAGTTTGGGGGAATATTACAAGTTCCATCGGATGGGGTACTTAGTTTCTGCCGCGTCTCTCATCTGGTCCAGAATAAATTCTAAGTTAAAATTATTCAGCACTTTGTTTCTGGACGTGTCTTATACTTTACACTGCATTCACCACTGGCCACCCTGGTCATCGACGCATGTGTGAGGATAAGGGGACGGACGTTGGTGAATGCAGGTGTTTTTTCAACGAAGTTGAAACTTGGCATAACTTCTAAGAGATGAGAGGATCTGCATTGTTGGTTAAGATCATAGTAACTCCTAGTAATTTGAGTTTGTTTGTGGGAGCTCCGTATTGTACCAGTTTGTACGAGAAAAGCCAGGTTGTCTTGAAAGTTAGTAGTAAACAGTAATGGAAGTGGGCTGTGGATTTCTGTTAGACATTGTCATGTGGGGAACACTGAGAAAGTCACTGCTTCGTTAATGGCCGGACTGGTGGGGATGGCACCAGAGGGGTCAATGTGAGTCGCTCCGAGACTCCAGCAACAATTCAAGACATGCTGGTAGTGCGTGGTTACATAACCAGCCAGGGAAAACTTCACAAGAGTTCGTGTAGAAGCTAGTAATATAACTCTTGTGTGAATCTTGGACTCCCAGCGCAGTTTATTCATATTTTTTGACTAGTTGAGTTTGAGACGTATGTAGTTTGCGTGAAAGCAGTTCAGTAGTTAATCGAGACGCAAGAGGTGTGTATCAGATCTTTAGCAGAAGTGAAGAAGAGACTGAACTGAAATGAAGATAGGGTTCGTTGAAGAAGTTTAACTTTTAATGCCGATTAATCTAAGCTAGGTCGGTTGTTATATTTTTCACTCTTGTAATAAACTCAGTTTTACCCTCAATGCTAAGCCAGTCAAGTTCGAGCATTACACCATTTCCCATATGCATGTCGTTGTGAATCGTATTAACTTTATCTTACATGATTGCAGCTGAATGAACTTTGGGACTCGAAAACCCTGGAAGAGTTCTTTGTACTAAAATCCGTTAGGTTAAAATATTAAGCATAGCACTTGTGCGATTGCGTTTATCCTCAACTAAGGAAAGTTAAAATTGAAACAGTTATCTAGTTACCCTCAACATGGGAAAGGTGAAACAATTGAATTAGTAATAATTATCAAAGGCGAATAATTATTACACAGAAGTGGAACGAAGGACGTCTGTTAATGTAACGTTAGAAAGAAAGTTGATATACGTTCGATCCTATTTTCTACTTCACTTCGAATCAATTAATTAAATATATATAAGAAGAAAAAAATCTTTTTTTATGCGTCAGCCCTAATTGATATCGAGATATATATATTTTAATTTCCAGCTCCCAAGTGAGGAAACTGGAGAGAGGTAGAAGGGGGTTTGACGTTAATTTTTTCCATAACTTGAGCTACTGCCTATGCAAAGGCGTGGGAAAGATTTTTTTATCCCTTCCTTCCCAGTGATTTTTAATAAATTTTACAAAATCATAGAACTAAGTTATAGTGTCCTCAAAATCCAATTTTCATTTTATCTTTCTGTGAAATTGTTTCTTTTTCTTGTTAACATCACGTTCACTTTTTCCTGATAAAAGTAGGTATCGAGAAGCTCATGATAAAAGATAAATTTGCAATCATGCAAGTTCTATCCGAGTTCTAATCTGGTTATAAATTGTTAATAATGAAGTGTAACAGTATCTGAACAGTATTATATGTGTGGAATTATACTAATTTTTAGGCGTCCTGAAGATTGGACTTTGTCATGGGGTGGAAGCGGTACTATATATGGCTGGGGACATAATCATCGAGGCCAATTAGGTGGAGTAGAAGGTGCCAAAGTGAAGCTACCAACTCCGTGTGAAGCCCTATCGGGGCTGAGACCTGTTCAGCTTGTTGGAGGTGAACAAACACTGATGGCTGTAACTGCAGATGGAAAAGTTTATGCAACAGGCAAGTATTCTCAAAATATTTTTAGATGTAACGACATGTAAGATACGTAGTTTGCTTAAACTATTATCTGCTGAAGTTTTGGTGCTGCTACATGTTCTTTTCTTAGAATTGTAGTGATTGATATAGTGTGAAGAGTATTTTTTAACTTTTGTTCAGTTGTTACTGCTTTGTTGCTCTTATTGCTATAAAGGAGCATAAATCAAAGCTAATTGAAGTATATTTTAGCGCATATATTGAAATGGTTGGAAAGTATATTATACAATACGTCGCCTAACGTCCACGATATGTTCTTTGAAATAGGACGTTATATGATTTGGACGCTTTGCGAACGCCATACTGCTCTCTATATATAACAATATGTACTGTAGTGTAAACACCATACTACAGTGCAGACTTAGGGTACCACCATAGGCGTTTATTATTCTTTCAATATTTCCAATATTGCATTGTAGGTTGTGTGTCAGTTACTTACTTTCAGATATTTAGGTCGGATTCTAAATATATATATCAAATTGCTTAATGAAAGATGCTTTTGGTAGAAAAGGAAAAGACAACTACCCAGCGCTACAATATCAACCCTCCAAGTCAGTAATGTTTTCAGAAATTATGTATGCCTCCATTATCCCTGAGAAATAAACTGAAACAGACATGCGATATTTTGAATGTAAACCATTGATATGTACAGTATCATCATACGCCTCACATCGTAATTACTTTGATGTAAGAAATATGAGATATATATAAACGTGTTGTATGCAGGAAACTGTTGTTTGTTCAACGTCCACTGCATCCCGTTCTTCAATCGAAATCGAAATTATAATGTTTTGGGACCTTAACCTTATAACCACAAATGTATACGTGGTCGGACTTTGGCCGAACGAACAATATGCATCCCATACTCGTACTGTACTATTATTATAATTCCACAATAAGTAAGGATAATTGAACGAAGAGAGTTGATTGACAGTAAGATAGGATATTTACACCGCACACTATGTTAAATATATCCAGAAACACAGGGATATTTCGTTAAAGTTACGTGAGATGATATAATTAGTTGACCATCGTTTTCTTGTATAAACAAGATTTAAAATGTCATCAACGAGACTATGAGCTGAAAGAAAGATGAGAACTACTATATAACTGTTGACTACCATAATCAGGAGATCCTTTGGCGATACAGAAGCGCATCGTACGTTCCTCAGGAAGCTTACTTTTGGGACACACAGCAAACCATATTTGTGGATTAGTGATGTGTAATGATGATTTCTAATTGATATTTTATCGAACTCGAAATATATTTGTCATTTTCTGTTACTATTTCGATTGGATTGGATTAGTGTTATATTGTGTGACACCGTCGTAGTTTTGAATATGGTGGATATGTAACAAAATGTTAAATTTTAATCAAAACTGGATGCAGTTAAACCTAAGTGATGTTTACCTCAAGAATACAATTCGATCAAATTGTTAACAACCTGACAACATACAAGGACAGAAGTGCAGTGAAATATCAAACTAGAGTTTAGCCATTAAGCATTATATTGGTGTTTCTGAGCGTGATAGATTTGAGATTGTAATAGAAAGTAACAAAACAATCAAATCGGTAAAGTATCGCTGCGAACTGAATTTAACATAAGTGAGTGTGATCTCAGAAAATAGATTTGAGTTTAAATCTTCCTTTGGATTGTTGTAATGCTTGCAAATATTGAAATTGTTGGAATAATGTGTGAAACAAGAGAGCTGCAGTTTTTAATTTAATGAACAAAGATAACACATGAAATTGTCTGTACTTGTGCTGAATTATTGATCGTCATTTTCAAACGTTCGACTATTTAGATTAATATTTATAAACTGATGTCCTCTGGAGTTCCATATTATTCCATAGGAATCACGTTCCATTGAGTGCTATTCAAACAGTAATTTTATATTTCTTCTCACAGAACAATTATTTGTGACGCTACGTAAACATATTGTTTATGCTAAGTAAACCTTGCGTTTGTGTGTAACGTCACGTTCTATCTTGCTGTGGTAGTCAGCATACTTCTTGTCCAGTACAAGGTTTATATGGCATAAACTATACGTTTATGTAGCTTCACAAATAAGTGTTCTGTAAGAAGAAATATAAAATGACTGTTTGAATAGCACTCAACGGAATGCGATACTCCTATGGAACTTTAAAAGACATCAGTTTACTAATATCGATGACGGGTTCATCACCAAAGTATTCAATCCGGCGTCGGGAAGTGGCGCCCCCATCGCCCAGTCAGTTTTGCTGGCTGCAATCAGCCCTGGCAGCTCCTAATATCGTTGCTGCCTATGGGAAGTCCAACAGCAGGGCCAAAGTGGTTCTCTGTTGAGCATTTTTACTTCCCACTTGCGTAGGGGATTGGCGACCTCATCGCAGGTCTACGGACCGCAACGTGATGAAACCATCACATAGCCCGAACAGCAGACCATCGCTGCTCGTATACGGCGTAGGGAATTGGCGATCCCATCGTCCAGCTGGCTTTTGCTGGCTGCAATCAGCCCTCGCAGCTAAACATCTACGCTGCCTGAAAGGAGCACCAGCCGAGAGGATTTCATTTATATTCACCCCATTTTTCATCCATTGATGACTCATTATTTCATCTCCTCTTGTGCTGTGAGTTGCGCCTCCGCGCAATGACCAAGGATGTGACAGGATGTATTTGCATTGACGATGGCCCAGGGGAAAGGGGGCGGAACCATTGGATAGCGCCTAGTTCTTAACAGCAGATTCTTGGATGGTCTAGCTCGTTGAGACTGGGAAGTCCGCCATTGGGGAGCTCATCGGACCTTTGGTCTCGCCAACACTCGTGGGGAGTGGGTGTCTCAAGTATCCATCAGTCGGGAGTACAAGTGATTTCGACGCCAAGTCATTGGACTTCGCCTCGATTTCCAGCTTGCTGACAAGGGTGATGAGGGTAGTACCCGGCAGCCTCGTTGGCTCCTCAGAACGAAGACGGAGAAGTGTGGGCATTTACGGCTAAAATTCATCATGGCTCCACTACATCCTAACAAGTCGCCTTCGCAGAAAGAAAGAAAGAGACAGAAGAGACAGAGCGAAGAGAACGTCACTGATGTTAGTAAGAAGGCGCATACAGCTAATGCATCAAGCAGTGACAAACAAGAGAAAATTGAAGTAGAGGAACAGACAAGTATCGTACCGTCTATTACACGATATCTTGTGATTAAAGTAAAGAGTGAAACAGAAAATCCAGGTGGTTTGAAGGGGTTATCCCCTTTCGTTATAAAAAAACAACTTAATTACGTTACAGGTGAACTTAAACATGTTAAAAAGCTTTGCAACGGCACCTTGATTGTAGAGACATCCAATAATAAACAGTCTACTAATCTCTTAAAACTGAAAACCCTAGGACCATTCGAAGTTCAAGTTGAACCACACCGTCAACTGAACTTTTGTCAGGGCGTAATATCTTGTTGGGACTTGCAAGATGTCCCTGAAGAGGAGATTAAGAATGAACTGGCCAGCCAAGGTGTAGTCAACGTTAGGCGGATTAAAACTCGTAAGAGTGGCGAACTGCAAGCCACGAGCTCGCTAATTTTGACGTTTGCCATGCCACAGCTTCCTAAGGACGTGAAGGCCGCCTTCTACTGCTTGCCTGTCCGTCCATATATACCCAGTCCGCTCCGCTGTTTTAAATGTCAGCACAATGGACACACCAGCACGTCGTGTAAGGCGACCTCTGCTGTATGTGCAATATGCGGAACCAGTTGCCATGGTGAGGATCCTTGCACATCACTGAAACCTCACTGTGTTAATTGCAAGGGTGAGCACACGGCCTGGTCGCGGGACTGTCCTATTTTTCAGGAGGAAAAACGAATTCGAGAGCTGATGGTCTTAGAGAAAATATCCGCTGGTGATGCTAAACGTCGATTAAGAGATTCTCAGCGCACCCTTCCCTCTGGTGCGTTTTCACATGTTGTAGCCAGACTAGCAGTTAAAACTGTCTCGGTTCGTACCCAGACAGTTAATGTATCAACACAAACAGTGTCTGATGTGCATGACGACCCTCCGAAGCCTCCCAAAGAATCGGAGACTCCTCGCAATATGCGGACGCAGAGTCAGGGACAAAAAACACCTGTGCAGAGCTCTAGAACTCCACGGGCTAAGACTACTTATAGTCCGTATAAAGTCTCGAAGTTAGTTCGTACTTCGCCTCTCACTACAAGCATAAAGACTCTGACGAACGTTCTGTCTGCTCAGTTAGCTCAGGAAGAGTCTCCACATACTGTCGATGAACCAAGTTCATCTTTGGCTTCAGACATGATTCAGGACCACTTAATGGATATAGATTTTAATCTGGTGGGCAGGAAAGGGAAACCTAGGTATAAACCTAAACTTAAACGGTAATATTTTACTTGTTTTCGCAGAGACTTTTATGATTACCGTTTATTTTATATTATTATGCTCCTTAGCTGTTAACTTTTATAATGTCTTTTTGTTTTACCTTGTGAAGGGCCATTTACAGGCTTTCTTGTTATACTGGCCATTTACACCAGTTGGCTGATTGTGAAGACCTTCTACATCTTCATCTTTTATCTTTTTATATTATTTTAATTAACAGCTAAATTTTGATATGACCAAGATAAGGGGCTTCCCCCGTATCGGGACGGGCGTAAGCCATAGTGCTGTTACCGTCCATAAAATTAATTTTATCTTATCTTTACCAAAGTATTCAATAATCCTAAAGGATTTTAAGCCATTGTTTTCTGCCATCCATTAAGTTCAACATGGTTATCCCTATGTTGGGACAAATATCTCTTGGTCGTCATGACAACGGAGGTATTTGGTATCAAGATTTAGATTATTTGGTATCAAGATTTAGATACTATTTGCCAAATATTGGCTATTTCATTTATTAGACGGTTTATTAATTTTGCCTCTCGCATAAAAAATCTGCAGAGAGAAGAATAATCTGTTCTCGTTTTTCAATAGAATTCCTGAGGAAAAATAACATGACGATGCGCAATATTTTTAACAAAAGTATTTTGAAATGTTAACACTTTACATGTGTAAACTTTCCAATAATTTAGGACACAATATTCTGTTCGTTGTAGAAGAAGGGGAAATAAGCAACCCTGGCGTTAATTTAAGGTGTCGATTCGAGAGTAAGGAAGGTCACCAGGCAAAAAACATAATTTCAGAAAATTTGAGTTTGTTTTTCTAATTAGCTTCTTCGTATAACTTCTTTCAGTTCAGTCTAATTAAATTTACTCTTGGCTTTTATTGGCTTCTAATGCCTAGGCCCGTCACAAGTCTGAGGGTGAGTTCCTCGGTGAGCACTCCCAGAATGAGGAAGGTCGTTCGAGGATTTTATCTAGGTACCATCCTGCCATTTACTTGGTGAAACAGGACAACTTTTTAAAAGTTCACTTTAAATAGTCGGGAGTACGACTTGAACCTGTGTGTTTCTTCAGTTTTAATCGGAAATTCGCGGAAGTAACCACTAGACTACAAATCTGGCTTTATTAAGTTGAAGAATGTAGAATAAAAGGGTTCCAAATTTCAAAAGCAAATTCCTGGCGAGTAGTTTTAATTCACATTCAGTAGTCTAGTAAATAATTCTCACTAATTTACAAATCTTAATCACTGAGTGCAGGCTAAAAGTTTTGTGCTCACAAGATGGTACAGAAGTTTAAAAAGCTACTGATGTAGAGCGGAAGCGTTATTTTTGTGAGCTCAGAATTTTTAGCCTTGATGCAGTGATTAAGATTTATAGGCTGTGGAAGCAAGACGTGATAGAATACAATTATTAAGTTATATTCTATGCTACCTCAATATTAGTTCAAGTAGAACTGCTTGAATTTTCATTGGATGTTATTAACTTACGTAAAGATAAATAGAAAGTATTGTGAATTGTTTTCTAAAGTGTATATGTTTCAATAGGGTATGGAGCTGGTGGAAGGCTGGGAATCGGAGGAACTGAATCAGTTTCAACACCAACTCTACTGGAATCAATACAACATGTTTTCATTAAAAAGGTAAGCCCAGAATGTAGTCATTTTTCTATATTGTTTTCTAGATATAGTGAAGGAAGTTATTTAGATTGTGTAGTGAGGGAGACACTAAAATATTGGATTCTCCCATTAAATCGAAAATTTCAACAATGGTAATGGTGCGTCCCTTCGTCCTCCCGGCTTTTGCTGGCTGCAATCAGCCCTAGCAGCTAAACATCAGCACTGCTGGAAAGGAGGGCCAGCAGAGAGGATTTCATTTGATTCCCCTCATTTTTAATCCACGGCTTCATCATTGTTTCATCCCCTCTTCTGCTCTGACTTATTCCTCCCCGCAATGAAAAAAGGATGTGTTAAGGATATATTTGCATTGACGATGGCCCCTGGGGTCAGGGGAGGAATCATTGTATAGCTATTAGCAGCACATTTTGGATGGTCTAGCTCGTTGAGGTTGGGAAGTACGCCACTGGGGAGCTACTCGGACCTTTGGTCTCGCCAACACTCTGGGGGAGTGGGTGTCCCAAGTATTCATCAATCGGGAGTGCAAGTGATTTCGACGCCATACCGTTTATGACGTCGCCTCGATTTCCAGCTTGCTGACAAGGGTGATAAGGGTAGGACCCGGCAGCCTCGTTGGCTCCTCAGAACGAAAACGGAGAAGTATGGACATTTACGGCTTTCATTCACCATGGCTCCACCACATCCTAAAAACAAGTCGCCTTCGCGGACAGACAAGAAGAAGAACAAGAGACAGAATGAAGGGAAAGTCACTGACGATAAAAGTAAGAAGGTGCATCTATAGTTAGCGAATCAACCAGTGACAATGTAGAGAAAAAGAAGTAGAGGAACAGACAAGGAACAATATCGTACCTAATATCACACGATATCTTGTAATCAAAGTAAAGAACGAAACAGAAAGTCCCGGTGGTTTGAAGGGATTGTCTCTTTTCTTATACAAAAATAACTAAATTACGTTGCAGGTGATCTAAACAACGTTAAAAAGCTTCGCAGTGGAGCATTATTAGTGGAGACATCTATACCGATAAACAGAAAAATAATCTCCTGAAGATGATATCAATCGGACCTCTTGAAGTTAAAGTTGAGCCACACCGCCAACTGAATTTTACACAGGGCGTAATATCTTGTTGGGATTTGAAAGATGTTCCTGAAGAGGAAATTAAAAAAGAACTCGCCAGCCAAGGCGTAGTCAATGTTAAACACATCAACAGTAGAAAAACTGGTCAACTCCAACCTACAGGGTCTTTAATTTGACATTTGCCATGCCACAGCTTCCTAAGTATTTGAAGGCAGCTTTCTATCGCTTGCCAGTACGTCCTTATATACCATTCCGCTCCGCTGTCTTAATGTCAGCACTATGAACACACCAGCACGTCATGTAACGTGACCTCTGCTGTATGTGCAATTTGCGGAACTAGTAGCCATGGTGCGGATCCTTGCACCTCACTGAAACCTCAGTGTGTTAATTGCAAGGGTGAGCACACGGCCTTGTCGCGTGACTGTCCTATTTTTCATTAGGATAAACGAATTCGAGAGCTGATTGCGATTGAGAAAATATCAGCTGGTGATGCAAAACGTCGATTAAAAGAGTCTCAGCACACTCTTCCATGTGGTGCGTTTTCACGAGTTGTAGTCAGAACACAGTTAAAACTGTCTCGGGTGGCACCCAGACAGTTAATGTGTCAACACAAACAGAGTCAAATGTGCCTGTGGACCCTCTGAAGCCTCCTAGAGGCTCAGAGACTGCTCGCAATGTGCTGAAGCAGGTTGTAGGACAAAATACACCTGTGCAGAGTTCTAGAACTCCACGGGCGAAGACTACTTTTAGTACCAATAAAGTCTCAAAATTAGCACGAGCTTTGCCTCTCGCCACAAGCATTAAGCATCTGTCACATGTTTTGGCTGCTCAATTAGCTCAAGAAGAGTTTCCACATACTATCGATCAACCAAGTTCATCTTTGACCTCAGACATGATTGAGGACAGTCTGATGGATACTGATTGGAATCAGGTGGGAAGGAAGGGGAAACCTAAATATAAACCTAAACTTAGAAGGTGATATTTTTCGTGTTCTTCATTCCAATGGTCAGCTGTTATGTTTCAACTAGGTATGGATTCACGATACTTTCGATACCACCGATACTTCAACTAATGAAGTCGATACTTCTTTGATACTTTAAAATTTTTGACACTAATTATTTTCTCTGAAAATAATCCCATGGTAGAACGTTAGGTCTATAACTTACATCTTAAAGCTTCTTGAATTTTATTTTTGGCTTTTAGGCATCTATGACTCAGGACAGAGTTAAATTATAAATTATAGAAAGTAATACACTTACATATTAATTTTAATTAAAGTATGTATTATTTAATACATTGAAAGACATTGTGAAAAAGAATGGAATGTGAAATATCGAAGGTTAGAAATAAGTATTGGGCGTATCGAGAAATTCTGGTGTCAACACGTCTCTGGTTGTTGAGATATAAAATTCTGGAAGTGTAGAAGAAATTCATAACGGGTTAAGAAATATTTAGTACTGAATGAAAGCGTTCTTACACACACTAAAAAGTCGAGAGAGGAAAGTGTCCAATTTTACCCCGCCCCCTCACCCCATCCAATATTTGTTTTTTTCGCACTCACTTTGCGTTATGTTGAAAACATACGCAGAGGAAGCAAAATACGAACAGTAATATTCGTTCTCTGAATATAATACAGCAACGAAAAATTCTTTAGTGTTCTAAAAAAATACTATGAAAGAATTTTCCTAGTTGTGGGAGAGAAGCCGACTGAAAATAAAAGATCGGTTAGTGAGAAATTTTATTATCCGTTAATTTTTCGACGCCTGGCATGATCTCTTCTGCACCTAAATGAACCTCCTAGTCTCAAGTTTCACGGACACCGGTTGAATTCTTTCTTTTGTCAATTTCTGTCCCTCGGCTTTCGAAGCCTGTAAAACGACGTTCTTTCAGTAATTCACTACTCTCTCCGCCCGCTCCCTTATGGCTATCCAGCCACACACACACACACATACAGATACCCACATACCGTCATAAAATAAGAAAACGCACAATTTGTACTATCGGTCAATTCATCTCAAATGTGCGTGTAAAAAAGATAGGAAAGAACCTATCAATTGCTGATTTTGTGAGGTTTAAACTACAAAAAAGCGCCGACCCCTCAGTGACCTTTAAAAGCACCATACACTTGATTTTTTAAAATATTTTCGGTGTGTCAGAGAGAGAGAGAGAGAGGGAGGGAGTGTGTAACAAAAACCTATAACATCCAGTCATTGAAAAGTATTTGTAGGTGGTATTGTTTGTTTTCTTATATTTTCATATACCATAGTAGAAGAAGTATTAACAGTTTCAAATTTTGAAAAGACGACTTCCACTCTTCTTTAAAACAAAGTGATAAAGAATTACATATCAAATTATGCAGAATTATTGTAACTATTTAAGATAGAAAATAATACAGTAGAACAGTTAAACGATAGAAAACATTGCATTTATATGTAACTTTTGATTACATATGTATCATTTGCAAGTCTCACATACCACAGGATATCTATCCCAGGGATATCTTATTTAGATCCACAGTATGGGTACAATATCCCAGAATATTTGGGATCAAATAAGGATATACTTTCTAGAATATTAAACGGATATTTTAAGTTGGAGTTCCAGGAATATTCTGAGAATATCCAAAGAATTGTTCTCAACTTATTCGTAAATATACTTGGGATGTCCCCAAGAATATCCCTAGAATATGTGCTCATTCTGGGCATTCAGATATTCATAGAATATTCTACGCACATACCAAGAATATTGTAGAATATCCTTGGGATATTCCAATATCCCCACGTGGATATTCGTAGCATATTCCTAGAATGTACCTGCGATGTGCGGGGTAGAACAATGTTGAAGAAAGTTCCGCGTACCGAATGTCAGGGAATGTCGAGAAATTTTGATATCGACTCATCTCTAATTTATATGATGCTTTTAATTACCTACAGTATGTATCATTTTCATCGTAAAACAATGTTGAAGAAAGCAGTGTTCGATTTGCCGGGGGGAGGGGGAGAATCCCGGGTATTTTCCTTGGTGCGTGAAGATTTCATCCTCGGTTGTTGTTTCCGAATATCATCCCAACCGGGGATAAAATGTTTGTATTTCTGCCCAAACAGGTAGTATGTTGAAACAGCAGCAACCACTAGCTTTAAGATCCTCTCCCGTAATTTATAGCAAATCGAATACTGGAAGAAAGTATCGAGTACCGAACGTAAAAGAAAGTATCAGCGTCGAGTATTGAGAAATTCTGGTATCGACCTATCTCTAATTTATATATTACGTAACTACTTTTAATTAAATATGTATCATTTGCATTGTAGAAGAATATTGAAGAAAGTAATGGAAGGTCAGAAATAAATACCGGTATCGAGTATTGAGGAATTCTGGTATCGTCCCATCTCTGTATTACTTTTAAATACATATGAAGCATATATGAGCAGAAGGGGAAATGGGCATGAAAGGTGATTTCTTGTAAAACTCATTTTAAAGCCCAACTTTCACATTTACTCCCATGTATTTCATATTTTAAAAACCGCTATAACTTAGTGATTTTTTTTTCTTTAGGAGTCAAAATTTCTAAGCGGTTAGCTGTCATTGCGTAGTATTTGTTACGGGTGCAAACTCATTTGTGTTAAAGTGCACCTTCCCCTTCTTTCCCTGTACGCTTCATATGCATCATTTGCATTGTAGAACAATGTTTAAGAAAGTAGCTAGTACCGAACGACAGAAATAAGTACGAGTATCGAGGAATTCTGGTATTAACCCATCTCTACGTACGTATAGTGCGATTCAAGATCGTCTACTGATTCCTGTGTATTGTTTTCAACAGAAGATCTTCGTTGTATTTGTTAAATGGACTACGCCCTACAAATCCATTTTTAGTTTATTACAAAATGATAGAAAAGTACGGAGATATTAAACTTTCCCGGTGTTACTTTTAATTACATATATAATTATTTGCATTGTAATGTTGAAGAAAGTATCGAGTATCGAAGGTCAGAAATAAGTATTGGTATCGACCCATCCCTAGTTTTAACCTATTTTCTGTTAAATTGTGAAGGCCCATTTACAGCCTTCTGTTCTTAACCTTATATTTATTACTTTTTATGCTGGTGCTTTAGTCCAGTATTTTATGTACCTAAAGACCTTTTATATCTTCAGTTTTTATACTGTTTTGTTTTCTTAACAGCTCTTTTTAGGCGTGACAAAGATAAGGGGATTCCCCGCATCCAGGCGGGCGTAAGCCAAAGTGCTGATACCGCCCATAAAATTCATTTTATCTTGTCTTGAAATGGTGCGTTTTTATTATGGATCGTACCTCAAGAATATACATTGATTATTGTCGTTATAATTATCCGATTTCAGCTACTTGAACTTCTGAGTATGAGTTGGAAATTTTTCGTGTGTCCTTACATTATTTTGAACACCCTTCCACTGCACTGCGCTTTTTAACATTATCTAATCGTCGTGCTGTGATTGCCTGAATTCAAATCTATTAAAGTATAATTTAATGTTGGTATGAAATACATCATCTATAAAATTAGTTCTATTGTTCTCAAATATTTCGCGTCATGACGTCATATCAACTGAATATTCTGTTTTATTGATAATAATTATAGTTTTTTATAAATTACATAAATTATCTTATTGGAATTGGTTATTTTTCGAATTTAGGTAGCTGTAAATTCTGGCGGTAAACATTGTCTTGCACTTTCTGCTGAAGGAGAAGTCTATTCATGGGGAGAAGGAGATGACGGAAAACTTGGTCACGGAAATAGGAGGTTAGTATATTCTTTTATGTTATTACCAGTGTTTGGTAGTACGTAGGTACAAAACACGTACCTAGGTACATCTCATTTGCAGTACCTAGTACCTGTAACTAGGTATTTTTGTGCTGTACCTAGTTCCTGAACCTTAGTTACTTCAGCTAATAATCGAACGAGAAATTTATCAATGATAGAGTTTTATAAAAACTTTCTAATATTAGGCTGGTAACATAGAAATTTTGGAACTGTTTATCTCACTTAACCCCAAAATCAACAACTGATTCATTTGTCAGCATAACTTGGAAACTTTGTACTCCAGCCTTGGCAATTTCTTCAAACTTTTAAACTAAAATCGTTTTCAAAATTTCGGAAGTAAAAAAAAATAGTCGCAGAAACCTTCAACGGAAGGGAACGTGGAATGAATGCAGGTACTGCCATATTTAACAGACAAAATATAAGGTTTGTTTCTACTTTTGGTACATTATTTAAAGGTTTAATAACCTTTAAATAATGAATTCATTGTACCCTGAATTCATCTACTTCGTTTAATTTTTTATTAACTGAAGTGCAGATCTTGACACACTGAAGAAAAACTAACTGGTTATTGGACGTTTGATGCAATATTTGTTTTGTAATCCTCTTAGGTATAAACTACCCTTTGTGGATCAGAAGAGCATTACAGACGTGCATTACTTTTAATAGACACATGTATTGGTAACCTATATTTTCTGAGGCTTTGGATCAGCACCGGGAAGGTGCGCAGCTCCGAACCCTACACACTGATTTAACACTGTGATAGTGCTAGTATGAGTATATGACACTCTCCATTGTGTTCAATGAGTATTGGCAACACATCTATTGTATTCAATAACGCAAATCAGCACCGCATGTTGTGTTGATTTAACACAGAAAAGTGGTTGTCGCCCTGGGACACCAAAAGTGTTGAATCAACACAGCTAAATTTTGCTGCGTGCTTCCCGAAGGACGTCATCGCTCTGATATATGACGGACTTCCCATAGCTCCCTGTAAGGTTCATAAATAAATATAAATTAAGAACGAAATGAATTAGTCTCGTTGTAACTATTTTTAAAGTTATTTTTTTCATTGAAATGCTAATTTCCTTTTTCTTTCACAAGAGAAAGAAATGAGGAACAACTGAAAGATTTTGTCTAGGTTCTCAATGAGTTGAACATTGCAGGTATACAGTTTCATAAATTTTAATAGAATTATTTATTTTTCAAATTATTGTATCATGACAGGGTCCCCACACGACCGGGAAAACCGTGAAACCGGGAATAAGCCGTGAATTTTGTATATCGTGAAAAAACCGTGAATAAGCCGTGAATTTTGTTATTAAACCTTGAAAATCTAGAGTAATTATAAGTTAATAGAAAGAACTTATCAGAAGAAAATAAAATTAGTTTGTTCAATTTGCGAGTGCCTCCGTGCTGCCACTTCTTGCTCTACGGAGTACAAAATAGTCAGAAGGCGACCTCTAGTTCTCTATCTCTATGACTAATGCTGATGATGACGTCACGAGTGAAGTTGGGTTAACTCACGGCTATTCGCATCGGTGGCATCAGTTCGTAACAGACGACTTTCCAACCAGTGCGTTACAGTCTCTTTGAAATGTATGTAGTAGTATTCGGATTGGCGCCGTACTTTGGAAGGGAGTTTGAAAAAAAACCTGAAAGAATGTTCTCATATAATTCTTTGTTTTGACGAATCCTTAAATAAGGTGAGTCAGCGGCAACGAATGGACCTGCATATTTGTTGGTGGGATTTAGTGAACAATCAGATTAAAACCAGGTATTACACATCAGTATTTTTAGGGCATTCCAAAGCCTCAGATCTTCTTCAAGGCATTAAAAATGCAATTTCACCTGAAATTATGAATAAAATCGTACAAGTTTCTATGGATGGCCCTAACGTAAACATAAAATTGTTAAGTGATCTTCAGCAGTATCTTTCACATTCACCAAAGAGCCCTACTTTGTTAAACATTGGCAGTTGTGGCCTTCACACGATAAATGGTGCCTTTAAAACAGGCATGAACGCAACAAATTGGGACATAGTAGAGTTTCTTAGAGCGCTATATAATCTATTTAAAGATTCGCCGGCTCGGAGAGCAGACTTCAGCCACTACAGCACATCTGACGTTTTTCCATTGAAGGTCTGTGGTGTCAGATGGTTGGAGAACGGTGACGTGGCTGAAAGAGCGATGTCGATACTCCCTTGCGTCAGAAAATATGTTGAGGGTGTAGTGGCAGATAAAAAGGAGCCAGGATCCAACAGCTTTTCAGTGGTTAAGGAAAGACTTAATGATAAGCTGTTGCCAGCCAAATTGTCATTCTTCACGTCGATGTGTGGTTTGTTTGAACCATTTCTGAAAGAATTTCAGAATAATGCACCTATGGCTCCTTTTCTTTATACGGAAATTGCATCTATACTTTTGACTCTTCTCGAGAAAGTGGTAAAAAAGGATCATCTGGACAGTGTTAGGAATCGAATTGAGAAAGTAGATTTATCATCTAGCAATCTTATCTAAGTGAAACTCTTAAATTTGGATTTTGCCACTAAAGATGCTCTCAGAAAATGTGCAACAACTACAGATTTAGACAAGTTAAACTTGAAGAGAGATGCAAGGGATGCAATCCTCGCAATGACCAAGGTTTTCGAGAAATCGCCAATCAAATATCCATTGACTAAAGCTATTACGTGCTTAGATCCAAAAGTCATAAGCAACAGTGGAGGTGAAAAACGTCTTACGAAATGTTTAGAAGAACTTGTTGCCAAAAAATGGATGGTAGGCATAAAGGCAGATGCTGTCAAGCGACAATATCTGAAGCTTTTCTCTAGTCAGCATGTTTTGGAATAGTGCAAAAAATACCAAAGGAACGAAGAACGACTTGTCATTTCTTCATGGAGTTGATAAGTGGTGTTGAAGGTCCAGAGGAGTTCAAAGATTTGAAGTCTTTCATTCAACTCATCCTTACACTGTCTCACGGAAATGCCTCAGTTGAAAGAAGGTTCTCCGTAAACAAAGAGTGTATAGTTGAGAACTTGAAGGAAGAAAGTTTAGTGGCCTTAAGGAAGATTTGTGACGGTGTATCAGCAGCTGGTGGAATGGATAAAGTGGAAATAACTCCTGAAATGCTTCATTCGGCTAAAAATGCTCACGCCCGCTACACGGAGCATTTGGCAAAAAGAAGAGAGGAAATGACAGAGAAAAATAGAAAACAGGCTGCTAAAGAGAAAAAAGATTTGGAAGCAGAAAAGTCGCGACTTCTAGCTGACGCGAGGAAAAGGGCGGCAGAATTGGACGAAAAAATATTCCTGCTCAGCAAAAAATTCAGATCTTAAACCTTTGAAGTCATGTATGTAGTTTCTGTACATTTATTTATTTTTTTCCTAAACAAACTGCTTTCGTGCTACAAAGTGTTGTGAACAGACAAACTGCTTTTGTGCTACGAAATGTTGTGAACAAATAAACTGCTTTTGTGCTACGAAGTGTTGTGAACAGAACACAGACATCTGAAAGAAAAGTAAACATCTGAAAGTTCACACATATCGTCAGTTGGTGTAATTTTATCATCTTAAAAGGATAGACAAGCTCAATAATACATATTACTGTATTAGGCTACATTTAAGGGGAAAAAAAAAGTTTTACAGAAGTGCCACAGTTCAACAATTTGTAAGTTTTTTCTTCTTCTTTCTTTTTTTACAGTACTCATCCTATAATTATTATTTGAAATAGCGTTTTTAATGGCTTAATTTTAATGTCATTTGATACCTTGTAACATCATCTTGACAGGATATGGTAACTACTACTAAAATATTTTTTTGTAGTAGTTTTCCCTCATTTCTTACTTAAAAACAAAGAAATCTTACCAAGGCAATTTATTTTTATTTAATAAAACATTTCTTGTATGTACAGTTCTGACATCATAAGGTTAAAGGAGAGCAAGTTTAA